>PVLC010035424.1:0-16323 GCA_004027655.1 Graphiurus murinus | reverse complement strand
ATCTAGAAATGGAACCACCATATAACACAGCTATACTACTCAGCATCATTCCAAAAGTATTAAAGTCAGAATACTATAGTGATACATGGATATCCATGTTTATAGAAGTACAATTCGCAATATCCAAATTTGGTATATGCACACATTGGAATTTTACTCAGCCATGAAGAAGGACAAAATTATCTCCTTGATAGGAAAATGGATGGAGCTAGAGAATATTATGTTAAATGAGATCAGACAGTCTCAAAAAGTCAAGGGTGATATGCTTTCTCTCTTATGTGAAAGTTAGAGAGTAAATAGAAAAATAAAATAAGGGCCTTTAGATGAATGAGGAGAGAGACCAGTTGGAATGGTGGAAGGGGGTTGAGGGAGGAACTTGGGGAGGGGAAAAGGAGGATTGAAGAAGGAAACAGCTCAAATAATGCTCTGTCCGTGTATGAACATGGACATGTATCAGATAGATACATGACTAACATGCATAGGGAGGGGGAGGGGAAGAAGGGGCGGATACAGAAGGATACAGAAGGAAATACACCAAGTGCTGTATGCATGTAGGTTGATATCACCGTGCACCTCACTGTGCTGTATAACTACAATGCACTAATGAAAGTGTACACAGACACACATGCACACACACTAGGTTCTAGGATACAGGGGAAAGGAAACAGAGGCCCTGGAAGGGGGAAGAAACCCAACAAATCAGCTTACATTGTGAAGACTTCATCACAGTTTATAACATGTTGTCAATCTGCTAAAATGGAAGTTGACAGAAAATTGGCAGAAACAGGAAAACGGACACAGGCCAATTTACATTCTTTTGTTAAATCTTTCCACAGCCTTGCCTAATTTGCAGCTATCTCAGCCAGATTCTGATTCTTTCCTCATGCAAATACTGGTTTACCAAAAAGTTTGATTTATACATAGCTAGAAGGGAATTAACTGTGAACAGCAAACCACATAAGCCTTCCTCTGTCATCTGTTTCTTCCCTACCTCCTCCTCCTCTTCCTCCTCCTCCTCCTTCTTCTTTTTTTGGTACTGGGGATTGAGCTCAGGGGCATTCTACCTCTGAGCTACACCTGCAGCCCTATTTTTTATTCTTTATTTTGAAACAGGGTCTCACTAAGTTGCAGAGGGCCTCACTAAGTAGCTGAGGCTGGCTGAGAACCTGTCTCAGCCTCCCAAGTACTGGGATTACAGGCGTACGCCACCACGCTCAGCCATCTGCTTCTTTATAAATGAATAGACATTTATCGTGAGTTTTAAACAAGATTCACTGGGAAAACATGGAATCTCTCTATCTTTTATATAATCATAACAAAAGGAGCTTTTGCCATTCCTTCATGGAAACCAACTCACCTTTCTCCCCTTATCAATATCTTAAAACTTATTGTTTCATGTAACAGGAGACTTTTTTACTGTGGTAGCTACACAAAACAATGTTTATGTACCCTCTTAACCATTTGGAAGTGTACAGTTCAGTAGTGTTACGTACATTCACATTGTTGTGTAACTATCACCACCATCCATCTCTGTAGCTTTTTTTTTTCTGGTGTGTGTGTGTGTGTGTGTGTGTATGTGTTTTACTATTGATTGAACCCAGGGCATTCTACCTCCTAACAACACCCAGTCCTTTTTTTTGGAAACAGGGTTTTGTTAGTTGATGAGAGTCTCACTACTTACTGAGGCTATCCTTGAACCTGCGATCCTCCCTTCTCAGCTTCCCAAGTACTGGGGTTACAGGCAGGTGCCACCACACTGGGCTTTATAGCTATTTTCATCTTGCAAAATTTAAATTTTAAGCACATTAAATAATTCTGATTCTCCCCTTCTAGTAACCTCTGGCAGTCACCATTCTACCTTTTATCTCTACAAGTAAAAACAACTCTGTGTGTGTGTGTATGTGTGTGTGATGTGTGTGTGTTTGTGTGTGTGTGTATGTGTGTGTTACTGTGGATTGAACCCAGGGTATTCTACCCCCAAGCTACACTCCCAGTCTGATTTTGTATTTTTTGTTTTGAAATAGGATCTCACTAGGTTGCTGAGAGTCTCACTATAGTGCTGAGGCTGTCCTTGAACCTTAAATCCTCCTGTCTGAGCCTCCCGAGCATGCACCACCACACCTGGCAGCAACTCACTTTTAAGCCACTTACTGATCTTTTCATGAGCCAGGTGGACCTGTGTTATTCATTGTTGTTTCCCAGCCCCTAACATAGTGACTGGTACATGTCAGGTATTCTATAAATTTTTAATTATTAACTGGTTGAACGAATGACGGTTCCAACTTTTGGACCCACTTCCGATGACTTTAAGTCAAAAGCAGAAACATACAGGAAATACAAGATGGACAGAAAGAGAACATCATTGAGGTGGGGAAGGGCATCAGAATTTTCCTTCTCTTTTTTATCTTCATCTATTTATATATGTATGTATGTATGTATGTATGTATTTAACTTATATATAAACATAAGTTGAATGCTTTCTGCCTAAGGGGAAGTGTTAGGCCCTCAGGGACGAAGGTGAAGACAGCATGTGCTTTCCCACTATTACATCATAGCACTTATCACACTCTTCTATAACTGCCTATGCATCCATCTTCCCACTAGACACAGCCTGTCACATAGCAAGCACCCAACAAGTAGTTGGTAAAGCATCTCATGGAGATTGTAGCCTGCCAGAGGAAAAACTCACAAATCATATATAGTCAGGATCCTTGGTTGTGAGATAGAAAAGCTGCTGACTCTGATGTAGCAGAAAAGGATTATAGTATGAACATACTGGCCAGCTCTTAGGATTGTTGGAAGGGGTAGAGATTCAGAAGTGGGACTTAGAGTCCAAGAATAATAAAAGAAACCACTGCAGAACTAGCCCAGGGAGGAAACTGTCTCCATTGCAGCGTTCCACTAAGGCCACTTCTGCATCAGAAAGTCAATCATGCAACCACTGAGAAGGACCAAAGCTGCCTCCACTTCTACTTGTACCAGCAAAAGTGGTAGCTCCAACAGAACCTGCTTCTTCTGGTTATTCATACCTGGATTTAGGTTTGACATAGATGAGCCTGATTAGTACAGCCCAAGTAGCTAGCTTGCTTTCTCTTCTCTTTTCTTTTTTCTCTATGTCTATCTCTGTCTCTTTCTGGTACTGGAGATTGAACTCAGTGGCATTCTACTTCTGAACTACACCTCCAGCCCTTATTTTGAAACAAGCTCTCTCTAGGTTGCTGAGAGTCTTGCAAAGTTGTTGAGTCTGGTCTCAAACTTGCTAATCCTCCTGTCTCAGCCTTCCAAGTATTGGGATTACAGGCATGCACCACCACACCTAGCTTCCCAAACAGCATTCTTGAACCCAGTTTCAAGGGAGACTGAGAATTTTGAGTTCTAAATAAAGGAAAGCTATTTCAAAGATGATGGGCAACCATAAATATGACAAGTGTCCGCTGAACTCTAGCAGTATGTGATAGGGACTAGGTTAAAAATATGCATTCAAAGTCTTTTGCTCTCCTGGAATTTATATCTTATAGGAGAGACACATAATAAACAAACAATTGAGCATAATAATGGAGAGTGCTAGATACTGCAAAGACAAGGGAAGTTGTGAACTAGGGTATTCACAAAAGGCTTTTCTAAGATACGACGAGAAGAGATTTGAATGAAATGAAGGAGCAGCAAGCCCAAAGGCTCTGGGTGGGAACCAACTTAGTGTTTGGAGCACTGCAAGGAGGCTGGAGCTGAGTAAGTGAGGGGAAGAGAGGAGGAAATGAGGTGGGAAGAGCAACCAAGGACTGTGCCATAGAGAACTCCCAAGCCATGAGTTTGGATTCAGTCAGGTAGCAGGGACATGGCACGATGTGATATATTTTAGAAGGATCATGCTAGCTGCTGTGGGATCATGTTCCTTTGTATAGGGAACAAGGATAGGAGTGGGGAGACCCAGCTGATGAAAGGATGAGTGTAGAAATCAGAGCACCAAGATCTGCCCAGGTGGTTGGAGAGAAGATAAAATGTGATGAGACTATTGAGAGAAGAATGAAAACTGCCCAGGAAAAAAGGTCAGAAGTATCTTGGGCAAAGCAAATAACAAACTAAATTAAAACAAGACAAAAACTCACCAGATAGAGGTTCTCCAATATTTGCTAAGAGCATTGTGATAGGAATCGTAGAGCACTACAACATGAATATATGTGCCATAGGTATATTCAAAGAGGCTGATGCAAGGGGAGACTTGTTTGTTTGCTGCAATACCGGGGATTGAACTCAGGGGCATTCTCCCCCTGAGCTATACCTCCAGCCCTTTTTATTTTTATTTTGAAACAGGGTTTCACTATGTTGTTGAGGATATCCATACAGTGCTAAGGCTGGCCTTGGACCTGTGATCCTCCTATTTCAGCCTCTCAAGCACTGGAATTACAGATGTATGCCACCGTGCCCAGCAAGGGGAAATTCTTTAAAGGCAAAAATGAGGAGGATTACATTGGCTATTTTGAAACAATAACACTTGGCCACAATGATTAATAAAAAGAGTGGCATCAGTCTGAGGTTAAACACAGAATTGCTTGGCAGATGTCCTTGTAGAAGTACATTTGTGTAAAGGTGGCCTAAACTTGTGGTTCTGGTAACCTTTTGCGATACTATCAGGCAATTATTAGGTAAGAACCCTTCCTTTTTAACCACCCGGCTTTATTTACTTTTTTTTTTTTTTTTGAGGGGGGGAGGCAGGTAGAGCTGACATAAGTGACTCCATTTAGATTCTGAAGATTTTCACATTCCTTTCACAAGAAGAACAGAAGCAAAGTCATAGAGGCATAGCGAGCCTTGCATGTTTGGAGAATTTAGAGTGACTTAGTGAGGTTTCTGAGAGTTATCAAAGCAAAGCTAGGCATACCCACTCATACCATGGTGTGGAAATCAGACAACAGAGAAGATCTGAGGGTGTCTCCATGAAGGTCAGTCCCAGGAAAAATCGTCCAGTAGACACCTTATCTTCATCCATTCCTGCTGCTTATAACAAAATGTCTTAGCCTGGGCACATTTGTGTGTGTATGTGTGTGTGTGTGTGTGAGACGCTGGGCATTGAACCCAGGAACATTTTATCTCTGAGCTACACCCCCAGCTGTATTGTATTTTTATTTTGAAACAGGGTCTTGCTAGGTTGATGAGAGTCTCACTACTTACTGGGGCTGTCCTTGAACCTGCGCTCCTCCTGTCTCAGCCTCCCAAGTACTGGGATTACAGGCAGGAGCCATCATGACCAGCTTGAGTAATTTTTAAACAGCAAGATTTTGTCTTAATTCCGGAGGCTGCAAAGTACAAGATTAAGATGCCAACTGACTGGGTGTTTGGCAAAGTCCTCTGCTTCCTAGATTACCACTTGTTACCGTGTCCTCACAGGGAAGAAGGAGCAAGCAAATTCCTGCGAGCCTCTTTTATAGGGGAACTAATCCTTTTTATCAGGGTAGAGGCCTCAGAACCCAGTTACCTCCCAAAGACTGCACCTCTTTTTTTTTTTTTTTTTTTTTTTTTAGTAGTACTGGGGTTTAAACCCAGAGAATTCTTCCTCGGAACTATACCCCCAGCCCTTTTTATTTTTTGTTTTGAGATAGGATTTTGCTAGGTTGCTGAGTCAAACTGAATTGCTGGGATCCTCAGGTCTCAGCCTCCCAAGTTCTGAGATTACAGGCAGGCACCACCACATCCATGGCCTGGCTGGCTTCTCTTAATATCATCACTCTGAGAGTTAGGTTTCAACATTTGAATGTGGGGGTGAGGATAAACATTCAGACTATTGCATATACTTTTCCAATTCACATCTAAAAGCACCTCTTATTCTACCCCAGATTCCTAGTTTGGATGTATACTGAGCCTCCAGGTTTCTGAGTGAAATAGGACAACCCAAGCCTAGATGTCCAGTGCTTGTTTTGCTTTGTTTGTGGTACTGGGGGTTGAACCCAAGACATTCTAGCTTCAAACTACACCTCCAGCCTGATTTTATTTCGTATTTGGAAACAGGGTCTCACTAGGTTGATGAGAGTCTCACTACTTGCTGAGGCTGTCCTTGAACCTGCGATCCTCTTGTCTCAGCCTCCCAAGTACTGGGATTACAAGTGTGCACCACCACGCCCGGCTGTTTTGTTTTGTTTCGGTTTTTGCCCATGGAAGATGCTGGGAAGTATTTGCAGGTTGGCCGATTGAATCCACAGATGGAAGTCTTTGTAAATTTAGAGCAGATTGTCTTGGTTAATCTGTGATCAGTCACATCTATATTGATAAGATTTGCCTGAGATCAAAACGTACTATCATCTCCTCATAAAAACGTTTGGTGAGGGTACATGCAATGTGATCTCTATGTCTTACAATCCGGGTTAGGTGCCAAGGATCAGCAACATTTAGAGCTTTGTGGGCTTTTAAATGCCCTGCATCCTTTCATCTTCCACCTCAGCTGAGGGTTCCCACCCAAACTAGGACTTGGTCTTTTCCTCCTCCTACCCTAGCCACAGGTCACTTCAGAGTTCTGAACAGGATCAAAAGGCAGACTTCAGGAACTTTGAGGTCAAGACATAGAGAGTAGCAACAAGTGCTTCAGAGGAATTTATCCCAAAACTGTTAACAGAATACTCCGTGGGTACCAGACAGCAGACACAGAGGAGAAGGGGCTAGGTTAGACTACTGTGCAAACTTCTACCTGCAGCTCCGCCTCCTCCAAGCCCACTCCACTGATCTCTTTCTGCAGGGATTGTGCCTTCGGGGGCTAAGATGGGATACAACTGAGATGTGGCCATCTTGGAGATTTTACTTTTTTTTTTTTTTTTTTTTTTTTTTTTGCGGTACTGGAGATTGAACTCAGGGGCATTCTACCTCCGAGCTATACCCCCAGCCCTATTTTTCATTCTTTATTTTGAAACCGGGTCTCGCTAACTTGTGGAGTGCCTCACTAGATAGCTGAGGCTGGCCGCGAACCCGGATCCTCTGGTCTCAGCCTCCAGAATGCTGGGATTACAAGCGTGCGCCACCACACCTGAGGTTTCACATTTTAACTCAGTCATTAATCTGTCACCCTGATTTTTCCCCCTGTCCTGGTTAGGCTAGGCCACCCGAGGGGAACACTTTGGCAGTCCAAGACTCCTCAAAGGGAATCCCATCCACTAGGTTTCTTTCCTTGGCTCCCCTCTTACAGGACGCCCTGCTGCAATCCCTCCCCCCGCCCCACTCTCTGCACCTCACGCACCCGAAAACTACTCTTCAAAGACTTCCCTCTAGCTGGACATGGTGGTGCACGCCTGTAATCCAAGAACTTGGGAGGCTGAGGCAGGAGTGTCGCAGGTTCAAGACCAGCCTCAGCAATTTAGGGAACATCTCAGCAATCTAGCGAGACCCAGTTTCAACACAAAACATAAAAAGGGCTGGAGGTGCAGCGTGGAGCTAGAATACCCCTGGTTTCGATCCCCAGCACCAGCGCAGCAGGGCGAGCTCAGCACCCCAGAGGAAGCGGTGCTCACTTCCACCCAGAACCACCGGGAGGGCCCTTCGGAGAAGAAAAGCACCAGGCGTGGGTCCTGGGTGGTGGGCGGCGCGAGGGAAGTGGCCACGCCCCTCCCCACGCCACGCCCAGGGTCCCGGCCCCGCCCCCCGCTGGCCCCGCCCCGCGCGGCGCCCGCTCCAGGCCCGGCGCGGCGCCCTATTTGGTCATTCGGGGTGCGGGCGGCGGCAGGGGAGTCGCGCGTGGCGGAAGGGGACGCGGAGGGCGCAGGTGCGCATAGACTCTCGCCGCCGCCACTCGCAGCTCGGTCCGGGACCCGCGAGGCCGCCGCGTCTGCCCTGGGAACAATGGGACTCGGCGCGCGAGGCGCCTGGGCCGCGCTGCTGCTGGGGGCGCTGCAGGTGCTGGGGGCCGCGGTGGGCGGCGCCGCCCCGGACGGTGAGTCCCCGGCCCCGAGGGAGCGCGCTGCCGGCGCGGGGTCCAAGTTGGACTCTCGCGAGGAAAGTTCTAGGAGGCTCTAGTCGGACGCACCGGGCCAGCTCCTGGAGTGCGGACGGGGTTGGGGGAAACTGAGGCAGGGCGGTCTTCCCCCGGCCCCGGGGCCGCCCACCTGCTGGAGACTTTGTCTGGCCGTGCTCCTGTTGGTCGCAGGCCAGTAGGGGCGCGTGTAACCTGTTGAGTTATCCCCAGGACGGGCCTTGAGCGGAGGGCTCGTGTTCGCTTTGATAGCCTTTCCTGAAGTTAATGTTTCCTGCGGGTTAGAGTCTATCTGTGGCTTCCGTTCATACACAAGATTAGGTGGGCTGGAAAATACGTCTGCCGATCTCTGCAGAAACATGTCTACCAGTTAGTTGGGGAATCTTTCGAGCGTCTTCCCGGGCATCTCATGGTCCAATCGTGTAAGATCCAGATGGTTTACAATCTTCCGGTCCCCCAGACGCTTAAAGTTAGACTTCAGGACTGTTGTAGGTACTCGGGAGCTTTTGATAAACGCGCCCCACTTCCCTGGCGTAGGTAAGGCCATGAATACCCAGCCTTGTCGCGCTCAGCCTTGGGACCGCAGCTGCAGCTACGCGGGCGTCTGGAGGCCGCCTTGTCGTCTGTAAAGTTTTCACAAAATGATGTTGACATTTCTGTTCTGTGGAGGGGATTTTGATTCCTTTTAGGGCCTTGACCCTTTGGAAACTTTGAAAAGAACTTTTTGAATGAGGCCAAGAAACTAGACTTTGGTATGTAAATCCTGTTTTCCATTGTCAACTATTATAGAAGTGGAGTCACTGGGTAATGGTCAAATAAACTAAGAGAGGTTGCTTAAGCGACTGAAATTTTTCATGGCTTTAAATTCTGTCCATCGATGTGTATGTAGCTCTAGATTAGTTTTATCAAGCCGGAGATAAGGAAGTCAGTTTGCATAAACAGACCATTCAGGCACAACACCTGCTTTTGTTGGAATAGTCTAGGTTAACTAAATATTTGTATTGCTGAATTTTTTTGTTGTTGTTTGCTTAATTGTACCTGTGACAAGCTGGCTTTGCAGACTTGGTTTTGAAATCATTTAAGAAAGATCAGTAAAATCATGACTTGTAGTGTATCATAGTGACTAATGATTATGAGAGAAGGTCTTCATTTTTAAAAAATTTTTTGCTTTGTGTGTGAAAGCAAACCTGTTTATAGTTTCTCTAATGAATTACTGATTAGAGAAGCTGGCTTTTTTCTTTTGCCCTCATAACACAGATTTTTTTCTGCCCTATTTTAACACAATGTTCTGTTTATTAATGTCTCAATAGAGGTTAGTGCTGTTTGGAAAGCTTGGAATGCTCTACTGTAGGAAAATCCTGAGTTCATAAACTAGTATAACTGCCATGAACTGGAATTCATTTCTGCAAACTATAATGTTAGCTTGAAACCGACTAACAGAAGATTCAGTAGTGTGTAATTGATAATAACGTAATTGATAATAACGTATCATTACAAGGTACAGTGATTTTTAACGATCATATAAAAACTTACATAGCTAGTATTTGCTGGGCACATTTTCTAATAAGTGTGTAATCAACAAAGTATCATTACAAGGCATAGTGATTTTTAACATCATACAAAAACTTATATAGCTGATATTTGCTGTGCACCCTACACTATGATAATTGAAGCCACAAATCATCCAGTGGATCCTCATTGGTCACAATATCATCCCCATTTCATAGATGAGTAAGCTGAGACTTAGAAACTAATATATTTAAAGTAAAACAGTTAATATAGGTTTAATTTCAGGCCAAGAGCCACACTTTCAGCTATTTCACCATTAAGCCACCTTAAGTGATGTTAGCTCTTGAAGTAGGTAATACTTGTATTCCACAGTACTGCCACTGTCTAGAATCTTGCGGGAGAAAAGAAAAACATCATTAAACTCTGTTCTTAAAACATCCAGTTTGCACAGTGGAAAAGACTTTAAAGTTGTTACTGCTTTTCTTTGTACTTTGAGGGCTTTTTTTTTTGTGGGAGAGAGTTCATCTTTATGTAGTTTTATAAATGTCTTGAGTTGGAGGAAGGGGAGACAAAGAACAAGTTAGCAAATCAGCAAACAGGATAAATTGTAGTAAACCAATGAAGGGCATTAACAGAATGGAAGGGAAGGTTATTCATTTTCTTGGTGGCAAGTGACAGAAGCCATCTTGAACAACCTTAGGGAGAAAAAAAGGACTTTATTAACTCTTCACTGAAAAGTCCAAGGATTAAGGTAGTTGGAAATGACAGAATTCAGCATTCAAATAAATTGTCAAGAAATCATCTTGTAAGACTGGAAGCAGGAGGGGAGACAAAAACAGGAGGCATATGCAATAGAAAGGGAAAAAGATGCTAGTGAGTGGTAATAGAGATAATTACTGGGGGAGAGGGAGGAGGCAGGCTGATCATTTGTTAACGGGTTGAACCGTGGGGCAAGGAAGAGGAAGGAATGAAAAGATGATCTCCTTTTGATTTAGGGGTTGAGCAGCTGGTAATGCAGCAACTGGGAAGGAGGGGAGGAGCTGGTTTACAATAGAAAGTCCATTCTGGCACTCACATGTAGGCTTTGGAATCAAATCCACCTGGTCCAGACCCAGACTCTGCCATTTAGCTAGCTAGCTAGCTGGGTGGCCTTCTCTGAGAGCCTCAGTTCCTGTCACTGAAAAACAGTGCTCCTGTCTCAGAATTTTGGGGAATATTAGTGAACTAATGCAGGTCCCATGTTTGCCATAAGACCTGGTATGTAAGAAGCACGTCATCGTTGGTACCTGCTGCTAAATATGTCTATATATTCACACTGCATCCATTTGTGATAAATGGATTATAGTCTCAGCAAGAGGAAGGCGCTTGCATGAGGAAGATATTTGCACAGTGGTAAAGACGTTAAAGTTGTTATTGCTTACTTTTCTTTGTACTTTGAGATTTGTTTTTTTTTTTGTGGGAGAGGGTTCATCTTTATGAACATTAAACAGTAATATACTTGATATCTTCTCTTGTGGCATATTATTTAATCTTTCATTATACAAAGATTCAAGGTGAATAAGCCACTCTGAAAAGTTGCTTAACTGAGGCACAGAATGAATTTTTTTTCCAAATTTCAAGGTACTAGTTTAAAAATTTGAAGAATTTGCAGTGAAAAAATGAAAATGCTACCTACTGCTGCTCTCCGTTATATGAAGTTAGGAGTGTGGGTGGTAGAAGACCTAGAGGCACCTATGAATAGAAAGGGGCCCTCCTGAGATGGTCCAGTCTGCTCAGAAGAACAGAGTTGTTGGTAGCAGAAATTGGTTCATCTGTCGCCACCTCTCTGTCTTCAGGTGGGTGAATGGACTTTGGCAAAGCTCTTTGGCTGCTCATTGTAGGTACTATGTAAGTGTTATATAAGCTAGATGTTTTCTGTCTTGAAAGATCCGATACTACAGTCTTAAATTTACTGACAGCTGCAAGGTATGTTTCATAGCAACAGTGGCAAAAGTAGAACTTCCTGTGGAATAATCTACCCTCCCCCACACTACCACCACCACACCAGGGGCAGAAAGGAACATATTGCCAATATTCTTAGCTAAATATTAAATGTTCTTTCATAACAGCATATCTCTTTATTTTTGTAGGATCTCCAGAAATAAAGAATGCTCTGCAAAACTCTACTGCTAACTCCCTAGCAGGTGAGCTTTAAAAGATTCAAGAAGTGGGTTTTCTTCTGTCTGGGGTACGTAAAGTAACAACCACCACGGAATTACATCTAACCTGTCTAAACCACTAGTTATTCACCCATGAATTCCTAGAGCCTACAAAAGCACTGCTTATTTAAGCATTAATAAATGATATTTCACTGAATTCATAGTCTTTCTCAGTCTAGCAGCAATGTGAATAAATCTAAAACAAAAAACATATTGGAATTCCATACTGAGATTTTTTTGGTGTGGGGAGGGGGAGTGGGTACTGGGGATTGAACCCAAAGGTATTCTATCTCTGAGCCATACCCCCAGGCCTATTTTATTTTTATTTTAAAACAGAGTCTCCTTAGGTTGATGAGAGACTCACTACTTGTTGAGACTGTCCTTGAACCTGTGATCCTGTCTCAGCTTCCCAAATACTGGGATTACAGGCTTGCACCACCATGCCCATCTTATACTTTGAGATTTAAAGCACATTTTTAAATGTGAAGATCTTATTCTGCCTGTGGATATGAAATACGAATATGTAACTCTGAAGGTCTTGCTAAAGAAACAAATTACTTTAAGCTGGTCAGCCATGACAGCCTTAATTTATACCTGGGCTGACACTGCTTATATCTTAATCATCAGTCAGGCTTCAACCCACCATCTTGGTTCTCTGTTAAAACAATTGTTAAGTCCCTTTCCTGTCCTTTTACTTTGAGACAAATGGACTTCCTATTTGGGACTCTGAGTTCACTTGCATGGAAAGTTACAGGAACCAGGCTGATGTCAGTATCAGTAGTAAACCATCAAAGCATGTTTCTGATAAGCAGTATTTGAATTAGCCTCTCACTATCCTTATTTTTCACAGTTGACTCAGGCGGAATAATACTATCAGAAAATCCATTTACTTCTAGTCAATGAATGTTTATTGTCTCTAAGATACTTCGGTGTTCTTAGTGGTAATGATACCAAATGAACCAGGCCTTCTCTCTTTGGAATTTTGGGGTGTCTTTTTTGTTTTGTTTTGTGGTAATGTACATAACGTATAATTTATGATTTTTAACCATTTTTACATTTTAAGCCTATAGCTTATGATTTTTAAGTTTCAAGTTTACAGTTCAGTGGCATTAAGTAGTAATGACACTCACATTATTGTGCAACTTCATGGGATTTTTGTCCTTGTGGGTAGCAGTGTTCCAAGTAGTTCATGTTCTTTGTTTACCTCCGTGCTTTTAATTAGCTCTGATTTCCTGAAGGTTTCTAGGGGAACTTAGTCAACTATACTTTTAGCCTAGATCATAACTCTGTACAATTTTTTATTTTTTTTATTTTTTTATTTTTTGCAGTACTAGGGATTAAACCCAGGGACATTCTACCTATGAGCTACACCTCTAGCCCTATTTTTTATTCTTTATTTTGAAACAGGGTCTCACTAAGTTGTGGAGGGCCTCACTAAATAGCTAAGGCTGGCTGTGAACCCAGATCCTCCCATCTCAGCCTCCCAAGTACTTCGATTACAAGCATGCGCCACCACGCCTGGCTTTATACAGAAATTTTTATTGAGGTAAAAAATACTAGACAGATCATGCCCAAATGTAATAGTGATTATCATTGGGCGGTTTTGAGAGAGTTTTTAAAAAAATACTTTATTAGCCTATTAGGACTTTTTCCCATTATCCTTTATTGAATCTGATTTTGCACTACTGAACTTTTAACTTTTAGATAAAGCAAGAAGGTAGAAGAAAAGTAAATATAACAGTAGTGTTAACAGTAGCCACCCTATATTGAACACCTCAAGTTTACAAAATACTTCTCAAACAGTGGTGAGGTAAGGATCATCTCTGTTTTATACATGGGTAAATGGAATCTCAGTGGTGCAGACCACCTGGCAGTAAATGCTACATTCAGGGTTTGAAACCTAGTTTTTTAGATTTCAAAACCCATGATCCTGTACCATACTTGCTGGAATTATCATGTGGCATTACCTTAAAAAATGCTTTTCACTGAAGAAATACCACTGCAGACTTCAGCTATAAGTGGTGATTGAAAGTCATTGCTGACTAGGCACCATGGCACTCTGTAGTCCCACTATTTGGGAGGCTGTAGAGGAGGATCATAGGTTCAAAGCCAGTAGCAAGAGCCTGTGTCACAATAAAAAATAATAATAAAATAGTGCTGTGAGTGTAGCTCAGAGGTACAATGCCCCTGGGTTCAATCTCCAGTACCAAAATAAAAAATGCTATACTTTGAGCACAGCCCCAGAGTCTGTGGGATGATTTTAAATGCCCCCTTTAAACAAGATAAATTTATTGAGGGAGGAAAAAGCATTGTCTCAATTTTTTTTTCTCTTAAGAAAAAGGTTAGCCAGGAGTGGTGGCACATACTTTTAAACCCAGTTGGAAGACTGAGACAGGAGGATCACAGGTTTGCAGCTAGCCTCAGCTACTTAGTGAGCCCCTCCATAACTTAGTGAGACACTATTTCAAAATAAAGAATTAAAAAATAGGAATGGGGATGTAGCTCAGAGGTAGAATGCCCCTGGGTTCAATCTCCAGCACCAACAAAAAGGAAAGAAACCAGATAATGTAACTACTTTTTATAGTAATTTAGACCCTTCTAATTAGAGAAATGTTTTTATCAGTTTATTTGATGCTTTTTATTGGGCATATATTATTTGGCACCAATCCAAGTGGGAAAATAGCATCTTTGGTGAAGTCTGTTATGATTTATAGTCCAAGAACTTACTGTTGGAAAAAATGGAGATTCTAATACTACTTAGAATACTAGTCTTCTATCGCTCACCACATTTGATTCAATGAATCCTTTTTGTCTTGTTTTAGTCTCCTAACTTCTAAGAGAGTGAAATCTGTGGGAGTTACTGTTGTGTTGTCTTGGTTCTAGGGATTGAATCCAGGGACATTCTACCTCTGAGTTATACCCCTGGCGCTATTTTATTTTTATTTTTTGAAACAGGGTCTTGCTAACTTGCTGAGGCTGGCCTGAACCTGTGATCCCTGTCTCAACCTCCTAGTCCTGGAATTACAGGCATGTGCCACCATGTCTTGCTGAGATCTATGCTTTATTCATCCTAATGCCTAACGTACCTGGTATATAGTAGATGTTTTAGTTAGCTTTTATGTCTCATGACCAAAATACCTGACAAGTTCAACTTAGAGGGAGAAAGGTTTATTTGGGGCTCACAATTTCAGAGGTCAGTCCATGATTGGCTGACTTTCAGGCAGAAACTCTTGGCAGCAGAGAATGGTATAGGAAAAGCCATGTTTGGCTCATGGCAGTCAGGAAACAGAGCATTAGAGGAAGTGGCCAGGGACAGGTACTGGACATGTCCCTAGGGATCACCTGCTCCAGCCATGTCCTGCCTCAAATCTGGCTTCATTGCCAAGACAGGAGGTTTTAGAGGATATTTTAAATTCAAACCATAACAGTAGGTATAAATATGTATGTATATTTTTGGTTGAAGTGAATTGCACAATCAAATACATATAATTGCTGACTTACCAAAACACTACTATATCTATTTTGCAGGCATGTACTGGTTTTTTGTCCTATCTACCTGTTGTTCTTTGTATATAGGGTAATACTGTTACTCAAAGTCAAAGAAACAGGAACAGAGGTTTCTTTTCAGTTGAACCACTGAATTATATGTAATAGGTACAGGTGGTTTTTTTGTTTTGTTTTGTTTGCGGTACTGGGGATTGAACTCAGGGACATGCTACCTCCGAGCTATACCCCCAGCCCTATTTTTTTGTTTTTTAATTCTTTATTTTGAAACAGGGTCTCACTAAGTTGTGGAGTGCCTCACTAGGTAGCTGACGCTGACCGCGAACCCGGATCCTCCGGTCTCAGCCTCCCAAATGCTGGGATTACAAGCGTGCGCCACCACGCCCAGCAAGGTGTTTTTTTGTTGTTTGTTTGTTTGTTTGTTTGGCGGTACTAGGAATTGAATCCAGGGGCATTCTATCTCCAAGCTATACTCCCAGTCCTATTTTATTTTTTGTTTTGAAATGGGGTCTTGCTAGGTTGCAGAGAGTCTTGCTACATTGCTGAAGCTGTCCTTGAACCTGAGATCTTCCTGACTCAGCCTTCTGATTACTGGAATTACAGGCATGTGCCACCATACCCAGCTCTGCTTTTTTATTATTTGAGAACAGCCATACTTTTAACACTCTTGTTCACAGGTACTCATTTGTACTTTCAGCTTTTAGGAAAAAAATCTCTTTATTTCATGTATTTAGTAAGAGAATTTATATTTTAGGGTCTATGGGTAGATGAGTTTACTCTTTATGGTACAAGAAGGACACATGCCCAGATTATTTTTCATAACAGGTATGTAGGCAGAGATATAAGGAAATGTAACATGGCCCAGAATGGAGAGCAAGTCTCATGAGTACCCAGAGCAACAGCTTAGTATAATTCAGAATATAGCCTTCTGTCTTATCACCTCTCATTGATACTCTCCAAACGAGGAATCTAAGAATATCAGACTACCACCATCCACTTTAAAGCTCTTTGGAGGCATAATTTGCACTAGCTCAGTTCCGAGGCAGTGGATCTCCTAATCAAGTATGGTACTCCATACATGGCTGCCTTTGGCTTAGTTACCCATCCTTGGCCCAGTCATGTGGGCTACTCCAGTAGGGTTGGTTTTATCCACAGACATGGCAG
>PVLC010035422.1:0-16328 GCA_004027655.1 Graphiurus murinus | reverse complement strand
TTTTTTTTTTTTTTTTTTTTTTGCAGTACTGGGGATTGAACCCAGCGGCATTCTACCTCTGAGCTACATCCCCACCCCTATTTTTTATTCATTATTTTGAAACAGGGTCACTAAGTTTCGGAGGGCCTCACCACAATCCGGGATCCTCTGGTCTCAGCCTCCAAAGTATTAAGATTACAAACGTGGGCCACCACTCCCAGCTACAAATGAAACACTTTAAGTGCTTATTATATAATGAAAAGCAGATGCTATCTTTTCTCCTAAATCTTTGCCATGTTTTTGTGTAGGGCAATGGGGATTGATCTTTACCATTTTTGCCTTATTTTCTTCATTTGTAAAACTGGTAGAATGAATTTAGAACTCTGATTAACAGTCCTATTTTGTGAAAATGATTTGAACTGAAAAAATAGACTTGTTGCCCCACACTCTTGTAAACACAGTAAGTCCAGTGAAGCCAAGTGAACAAGAAGTGTGGTGTGTGGGCAGGAACTTTGGACCAGGGTTGGGAGACTTGAATCTTATTCTTTGCAGTGCCCCATCTCTTGACCCTTCCAGACCTCAGGTTCTTCATCTGCACAACACATTTAAACTGTGTGTAAGATCTTTTCCAGCTTTAAAATTCAGTTTCTGCTACCGAGTGTGGTTGTGGACACCTGTAATTCCAATACCTGTGAGCCTGTGACAGGAGAATCAGAGCTTCAG
The DNA here is from genome assembly GCA_004027655.1 of Graphiurus murinus. Classification (NCBI taxonomy): domain Eukaryota; kingdom Metazoa; phylum Chordata; class Mammalia; order Rodentia; family Gliridae; genus Graphiurus; species Graphiurus murinus. The sequence continues at coordinate 15,626 of PVLC010035422.1, read as the reverse complement.
TCAGCTTAAGCAATTTATCAAGGTATGTAGGTGTAGCTTGGAGGTAGAATGCCCCTGGGTTCAATCCCTAGCAACACACACACACACACACACACACACACACACACACACACAGAGTCAGTTTGTGCCAAGCATGTTGGTGCATGCCTGTAATCCCAGTACTTGGGAGGCTGAGAATCAAAGGTTCAAAACCAGTCTCAGCAACTTAAGGAGACTTGGCAACCTAGCAAGAACCTGATTCAAAACAAAATATAAATTGTGCATGCTTGTAATCCCAGTACTTGAGAGGCTGAGACAGGAGGATCGCAGATTCACAGCCAGCCTCAGCTACTTAGGCCCTTCGCAACTTAGTGAGACCCTATTTCAAACTAAAGAATGAAAATAGGGCTGGGGGGCCGGGCGTGGTGGCGCACACTTGTAATCCCAGCATTCGGGAGGCTGAGACCAGAGGATTCGGGTTCGCGGCCAGCCTCAGCTACCTAGTGAGGCACTCTGCAACTTAGTGAGACTCGGTTTCAAAATAAAGAATAAGAAATAGGGCTGGGGGTGTAGCTCGGAGGTAGAATGCCCCTGAGTTCAATCCCCAGTACCGCAAAAAAAAAAAAAAAAAGAAAAAATAGGGCTGGGGGTTTAGCTCAAAGGTAGGATGCCTCTGGGTTCAGTCCCCAGTACCACAAAATAATTAATAATAATACTAATAATAATAACGATGATGATGATAATGATGGAGGGCTAGGGGTGGAGGTCCAAAGTATAACATTCTGGATTCAATCCCTACTACCTCCCACTTGTGGTAGTATGGGTTCCCTACTACCATAAGTGAAAAATAATATTCAGTTTCTGATTCTAATAGTGTTTAGTAGGTAATGATGTGTAAGTGATCTCAGGATTAAGTTTAGGCATGGAAAATCATAAGGAATTATGCCTTAAATTGTATAATAAATTCTTACATCTGTATAATTTTTTTAGAGCTGGTGATTGAAATTTGGGCAAGTGCTCTACCACTGAACTATACCCCCTTTGTGTGTGTGTGTGTGTGTGTGTGTGTGTGTGTGTGTGTGTGTGTTTTACAGAGGATTGAACTCAGGAGCATTCTACCTCTGAGCTATAACCTCCAGACTGATTTTAATTTTATTTTACTTTATTTTATTTTGATACTGGGGATTGAACCCAGAGGCATTGTACCTCTGAGTTACACCCCCAGCCTGATTTTATTTCTTATTTGGAAACGTTTTCACTAGGTTTCTGAGAGCCTTGCTAAATTGCTGAGGCTGGCTTTGAACCTACAATCCTCCTGTATCAGCCTCCCAAATCCTGGGATTACAAGTGTGCACCATTAATGCCTGACAGTGATTTTATTTTTTATTTGGAAACAGATTCTCCCAAAGTTTCTGAGAGCCTCACTGAGTAGTTGAGGTGGGCTTTAAACCTACAGTCCTGTTTCAGCCTTCCATGTACTGGGATTATGGGTATGTGCCACAATGCAGGACTCTACGCCCCCAATTTTATGTATAATTATATATTTATATATTTTTGGGGGGAGTGCTGGAGATTGAACCTAGGGCCATTCTACCTCCAAGGTATATTCTATTCCCAGTCCTTTTTTTTTTTTTTTTTTTTTTTTTTTTTTTTTTTTTTTTTTTTTGGTACTGGGAATTGAACCCAGAAGCATTCTACCTCTGAGCTACACTCCTAGTCTTATTTTATTTACTTTTTGAAATAGGGTCTGGCAGCCGGGCGTGGTGGCACACGCTTGTAATCCCAGTACTTGGAAGGCTGAGACAAGAGGATTGCAGGTTCAAAGCCAGCATTGGCAATTTAGCGAGGCTCTTAGCAACCTAGTGAGACCCTGTTTCCAAATAAGATATAAAATCGGGCTGAGGGTGTAGTTTGGAAGTAGAATGCCTCTGGGTTTCATCCCCAGTACCAAAAAAAAAAAAAAAAAAAAAAAAAAAAAAGAAATAGGGTCTTGTTTTTTTTTTTTTTTTTTTCGGTACTGGGGATTGAACTCAGGGGCGTTCTACCTCCGAGCTATACCCCCAAGCCCTATTTTTTATTCCTTATTTTGAAACCGAGTCTCACTAAGTTGCAGAGTGCCTCACTAGGTAGCTGAGGCTGGCCACAAACCCGGATCTTCCCGTCTCAGCCTCCCGAATGCTGGGATTACAAGCGTGCGCCACCACGCCCGGCTAGAAATAGGGTCTTGTTAAGTTGCCAAGAGCCTCAGTAAGTTGCTGGGGCTGTCCTTAAACCTGATCCTCCTGTCTCAGACTCCCAAGTACTGGGATACTGTAGCTCAGAGGTAGAATGCCCCTGGGTTTAATCTCCAGTGCCTTAAAAACAAACAAACAAACAAAAAAGTATGTATTTTATTTTCAAATAGGATCTTCCAAAGTTGCTGAAGGTCTTGCTAAGTTTATGAGACTGGTCTCAAAACTGGGATCCTCCTTTCTCAGCCTTCTAAGTACTAGGATTACTGGTGTGTGCTACCATGCCTGGCTTGTGTTTATTTTGAACTGGAAGAGATAGAAATTGAGAACCAGGCATGGTAGCACAAGCTGGTAATCCTAGTACTTGAGAGGCTGAGACAGGAGGATCACAGGTTCAAGGACAGCCTCAGCAACTTAATGAGACCCTTCACAATTTAGGGATACCTTATTTCCAAGTAAAAATTAAAATCGGTCTGGGGTTATAGTTCAGAAGTAGAATGCCCTTGGGTTCAATCCCCAATTACCCCCCCCAACACACACACAAACAGAAATTGAGTAGAAAATTCTCAGTGTCTAAGCATGAATTCCAAGCAAGTAGATAAGCTGGCACATTACCATTGATGTAATCTTCATGTCTCTTGAACTTCCAAGGAAGTTGTGAAGAGTGGCTCTCCAGAAGTCTGATCACTTGCTGTATGTAGATGTCAGCAATTCTTTTTCCTATACTTTTCCTCTTGGGATCTCCTCCGATTCCCAGCCTAGAAGATTTGCAACAGCCTGAGCGGAAACCAGGCTTGGCGATGCAGGACACAGATGTGCTTTTAGAACCTCACCCGCCAAAGTTGAGGATTCCAAAGATGTTAGTCACCCCCAACTCTGAGGTCACCCCTCTCCATGTCTGTCCCCTGCTGGTCCCCAGATGTAGGATTCTTTCCCCAAAGAATTTGTCTTTGTACATACTTTGTTATATTATAATAACTTGTTTATGTTTACTGCCACTCTACTCCACTGTAAGCTCCTAAGGACTTGAATCCTACTCATCTGTGAATTTCCGGAACCTGGCATAGAGTAGGTGCAGAAATAATAAATGTAAGATATTCTAGTGCTATTAGGAGAACAAAAAGGAAGCTTCTGGAGATTGTGTGGCCTTTCCACATGACCTCGTGAGGAGGACTCCTGAAGAGCTCAGGGCCACTCACAGCTCCCTGTCTCCAGCCCTGCGAGTTATAACCAACACCCAGCACTGCTTGGTAAAGGGCTTGCAATTCCAATCATTGCTGGCTGCACGACTTCTGGTCCCCATGTAGTGGAGGAATCTGAGTGTCACATACCACATGCACTGGTGTCTTATTACTACTGAAACAAACGATAACAAATTTAGTGGCTTAAGACAACATAAATTTATTTTCTTACAATTCTGGAGGTTAGAGGGCAGAAATGCATCTTATAGGGTTAGTCAAGGTGTCAGCAAGGCTTCATTGATTTTCGAGGCTGTAGGGGAGAATTTTTCTTTGTCATTTTCCCCTTCTAGAAGCCACGCATAGGCCAGGTGTGGTGGAGCACACCTGTAATCCCATTTCTTGGGAGGCTGAGACAGGAGGATTGCAGGTTCAAAGCCAGCCTCAACAACTTAGTGAGGCTGTCAGCAACTTAATGAGATCCTGTTTCCAAATAAAAAATAAAATAGGAGCCAGGTATGGTGGCACACGCTTGTAATCCCAGCATTTGGGAGGCTGAGACCGAAGGATCTGGGTTTGCGGTCAGCCTCAGCTACCTAGTGAGGCCCTCTGCAACTTAGTGAGACCCTGTTTCAAAATAAAGAATAAAAAATAGGACTGGGGGTGTAGCTCGGAGGTAAAATGCCCCTGAGTTCAACCCTCAGTACCGGAAAAAAAAAAAAATAGGGTTGGGGGTGTAATTGCAAGGTGGAATGCTCCTGGGTTCATACCTAGTACAAAAAAAAAAAAAAAAAAAAAAAGGCCACCTATGTTCCTTGGTTTGTGGCCCCAGCCAACAGTTGCATGACTCTGACCTCTGCTTTCATCACATCTCCTCTGACTCCGCCTCTCCAGCCTCTCAAAGAGCATTGTAATTGCTTTGCCAGTATAAGCTCCTTTCTCCAGCTTTTTCCAGAGCCCTAACTCAATCCCCTCCATAAAGCCCCTTCTGTTCCGTAAGGAAATGCATTCACAGGTTCTGGGGCTTAGGACAGGAATATCTTTGAGAGTCTACTATTCTGCCTATCACTCTATGCCAAATAATTAACAGGTGGGCCAGAAGGACACTGGACAATCCTATTCTAGAACACACATCTAGTGGACTGCATGTGGAGGGCAGCAACAACCACTAAGAATTGAGAGTGACCTCTGAAGGGAATCCTCTGAAGGGAATCAGGCAGGGACACACCCTCAGGCCACTGATCTAACTGCTCTTGGCTCACTTTCCTCAGGCATAAAATGGGATGCTATTGCCTTCTCCCTCTCAGAATTATGAGATCAAGTGAGATAATGTATGGTAAGTTCCTGTCCAGGACACGAATAGGAACCCTGAGTCTACTGTTACTTGTGCAAAGTGAAGAGGAAAGCACTGATATTTATTTATTTATTTATTTATTTATTTATTTATTTATTTATTTATTGCGGTACTGGGGATTGAACTCAGGGGCATTCTACCTTGGAGCTTCACCCCCAGCCCTATTTTTTATTCTTTATTTTGAAACCGGGTCTCGCTAAGTTATGGAGTGCCTCACTAGGTAGCTGAGGCTGGCCTTGAACCTGGATCCTCCCGGTCTCAGCTTCCCCAATGCTGGGATTACAAGTGTGTGCCACCACACCCAGCTAGCACTGATATTTAAAATATACACGTTAAGTTTTTAATTGACAAATGATAATTGTGTGTATGTATGGAGTAGTATAGTGTGGTATTTCAGTGCATGCATAGAATGTGTAAGGATCAAATCAGCTTCACTGGTGTGTACATCACATCTAATATTTGTTATTCTTTGTTAGGAACATGCAAAATCCTCTCTACTGGTTTTTTGTTTTTTTCTTTTTTGGTATTGGAGATTGAACCGAGGGACATTCTACTTCTGAGCTATACCCCCAGCCCTATTTTACATTCTTTATTTTGAAACAGGGTCTTACTAAATTGCAAAGGGCCTAAGTAGCTGAGGCTGGCTGTGAACCTGCGATCCTCCTGTGTCAGTCTCCCAAGAACTGGGATTACAAGCTGTGCCACCAAGCCCGTTTTTTTTTTTTTTTTTTGCTGGGGATTGAACCCAGGGGCATTCTACCTCCGGGCTATGCCCCCAGTCCTATTTTTATTCTTTATTTTGAAACAGGGTCTCACTAAGTTGCGGAGGACCTCACTAAGTAGCTGAGGCTGACCGTAAACCTGGATCCTCGGGTCTCAGCCTCCCAAATACTGGGATTACAAGTGTGTTCCACCATGCCTGGCTCTATAGAGTATGTTTTAAAAGTCTAAACTGAGCCGGGTGTGGTGGCTCACACTTGTAATCCCAGCATTCGGGAGGCTGAGACCGGAGGATCCGGGTTCGCGGCCAGCCTCAGCTACCTAGTGAGGCACTCCGCAACTTAGTGAGACCCGGTTTCAAAGTAAAGAATAAAAAAAAAAATAGGGCTGGGGGTATAGCTCAGAGGTAGAATGCCCCCAAGTTCAATCCCCAGTACCACAAAAAAAAAAAAAAAAAAAAAAAAAAAAAAAGTCTAAACTGGATGCACTCCCACTGAACTACACCCCAGCCCTTTTTATTTATTTTTAGTATTGGGGATTGAACCCAGGGACATTCTACTTCTGAACTACAGCCATAATCCTTTTTATTTTTTTATTTTGAAACAAGGTCTTGCTAAGTTGCTGAGGCTGGTCTTGAACCTGTGCTTCTGTCTCAGTCTCTCAAGTACTTGAATTACAGGTGTGTGCCACTATGCCCAGCTTTATTTTTTTTACTTTGAAGCAGGATCTAAGTTACCCAGACTGGCCTCAAACCTGATCTCCTGTTATAGCCTCCCAATGAACATTAATTTTATAAGATGTCAATAGAAACATTGTTTGAAAAGTTTGAGTTCCTACTATGTGGTAGGAACTGTGCTGGACTTTGGGTGAAAGGTGAACAAAACACACAATCCATTTCACCATGGAACTTGTAGTCAGTGAGGGAACAGACAGTCCCTGACATAGACCAGGGACATATGGGCGGTTTCTCCAGTTGAAGGGCCCTCCAAACAAGGGCAGCAGCAGGGAAAGACTCTGAGTAAGGAGCTTGGCTCTTGTAGGAAAATAAAAGGCCAATGAAAGAATGTAGTGGGCAATAAGGGAAGTAGGACAAGATGAGGCTGAAGGAGGCAAGGGGCAGTTAATGCAAGGCCTTAGGAACCAAGTCCCAAACTGCTCTGGGGTTTCCGAGGTGCCCCAGGAACTCACCTGGGTGGCCGGAATACTTTTAAATTTTAAATCACAGCGACATCTGTTGGACACTGTGGGGAACTACTATATCTCAAGCTGGTTTACACTTATTTTTAAATTATTTTGTGGTACTAGGGATTGAACCCAAGGGCATTCTACCTCTGAGCTACACCCCCAGCCCTTCATTTTTTGTTTGGAAACAGGATCTCAGTAGGTTGCTGAAGGTCTTGCTAAATAGTTGTGCCCAGCCTTGAAACTGATCCTCATTGCAGTTTTCAATTTATTGGGATTATAGGTGTGCTCCACTTTAAATCCTGTGATTTTTTTTTTTTTTTTCAGTTCTGTGATAAAAGGCAAGAACAGGAAGCTTGGCATGGAGCAGGAAATGAGGATGGCTGTATTCCATCCGGTTGCAAGGTTTGAGAAATTTTGCAGTGCCCAACAGCACTAAGGTGTTAGGATATAAATACTTTTTATATTATTTGGATCTAATGGTTAGCTATTTCTGGTGGCTTAAGAGTGCCCTGAATTACTGACACATCAAGGGCACACTGAACTGAGAAAACTTGGGAGCCTCTGTTAATAATTTTGGATTTTTATTTAGTATTTATTTTTTGTGGTACTGGGGGTTGAACTCAGGGGCATTCTATCTCTGAGCTATACCCCAGTCCTATTTTTTATTCTTTATTTTGAAACTGGGTCTCACTAAGTTGCGGAGTGCCTCACTAGGGAGCTGAGGCTGGCCTCGAACTTGGATCCTCCAGTCTCAGCCTCCCGAATGCTGGGATTACAAGAGTGTGCCACCATGCCTGGCTCGGATTTTTATTTTAAGTGTTATGAGAAAAAAAATTTAAATAGGGAATAACATGGAGGCTTTATATTTTTTAGTAAAATGATAACTTAAAAATCTAGACATTTTACCTACTGTGATTTTTGCTTTTGTTCACTTGTTCAGTTAGCACTGTCTTAGGTTTGAATCTCAAGACTCTAAAGGCTGGAATGTTTTCCTCACAGACAATTTTGCCCCATGGCAAGTTAGGGACCAAGCAAGAGCCAAAGCAAAGGATAATTGAGTGGCTTTTAAATTGTTTTTCCTTCCATAGATTCTGTCTTCAAAAGGGTCAGGAGGGGAAGGACCCACCTCTTCCATGATGGCTCTGGGCTCAAAGTCTGAAAGGATAGATGGAAATCCCAGATACAGAAAGTCCACAAAGCTGCCTCCTTTTCAAGTTGCCTTAAACCTTTATCTACTCAATTGGATTTGACTGTTAAAGCAGAGATTGCTGGTGTCCATTTTCACCTTCGTCTTTATAATATAATCACTTTTTATCGGAAGTTATGCCCCCAAGACAAAAAGGCTGAATTTCCCAGCTGCTCTGATAGGATGCAGCCCTGTGACTAATTCTGCCAGAATTAGTGGACTTCCAGAAGGCAGCTGACAAGGAGCTGACTCAGCTGGCGTCTGTTCCTTGCTCTTTCTGGCTTGTCACAGACTTGATGGTTTGAGTGCCAACAGCCCTCTTCAACCCTGAGGTGACTTTGAGAATGAAAGCCAGAGTGTGGGATGAGCAGAAGGATGGAGGAGCCTGGCTCTTTGACTGTGGAACCACCTTACTGGTTGGAGATAGTCTTCCTGTAGACTTGTGACAGGAAATTTTGAAACTTTTCTTTCTTTTTTTTTTTTTTGTGGTACTGGGGAAGGAACCCAGGGGTATTCTACCTCTGAGATACACCGCCAGCCCGATTTTCTTTCTTATTTGGAAACAGGGTCTCACTAGGTTACTGAGAGCCTGGCTAAGTTTCCAAGGCTGGGTTTGAACTTGTAATCCTCCTGTCTCAGTCTCCCAAGTACTGGGATTACAAGCGTGGGCCACCACGCTTGAACCCCCAGCTTTTTATTTTTTGTTTTGAAACAAGATCTTGCTAGGTCAGTGAGTCTTACTAAATTGCAAAGGCTGTCTTTGAACCTGAGATCCTCATGTCTCAGCCTCCCAAGTACTGGGATTATAGGTATGTGCCATCATGCCTGGACTGGAGGCAGGATTTATTTTTTATGGTGCTGGAGGTTGAATCCAGAAGCATTCTACCTCTGTGCTATATCCCCAGCCCTATTTTATTTTTATTTTTGAAATAGGGTCTTGTTAGGTTGATGAATCTTATTACTTGCTAAGACTGTCCTTGAACCTGCAATCCTCCAATCTCAGCCTACCAAGTACTGGGATTATAGGTGTGCCATATCTGGCTGGAAATTTTATATCTTAAAGCTACCTTTACTTGGTTTAAACTGTTTTTTATGTAACTAAATCTATTCTAATGGTCATTACCTGAAATAAGGACCCAGTCATTGAATCCTTTGCCTTGAGTGGGGACTATTTATTTACTCATTTTTGTGTGTGTGGTATTACGAATTGAATTCAGGGGCATTCTACCTCTGAGCTACACACACAGCCCTTATTTTTTGCTTTGAAATAGGGTTTGCTGAGATTGTCCCCAAACCTGCGATCTTGGGAGGCTGCAATACTTGGGAGGCTGAGACAGGTGCCACCATGCCTAGCTGGGACTGGACACTTTATCTATTTACTTATTTTATTTTTTGTGGAGATGGAACCCAGGGGGCATTCTACCTCCGGCTATACTTCCAGACCTATTTTATATTTTATTTGGAAACAAGGTCTCACTAAATTGCTGAGAGCCTAAGTTGCTGAGGCTGGCTTCGAACCTGCGATCCTCCTGTCTCCTAAGTACTGGGATTACAAGTGTGTGCCACCATGCCCAGCTGGACTGGACACTTTAATAGGTGGTTTAATATTAAAGGACTATTTTCCTTCATTGTCATTACTACTGTGGCACTGGGGATTGAACTCAGGGACACTCTACCAACTGTGCTGCACCTCCAGCCCTTTTTTTTAAATTAAAAAAATTTTTGGGGGGGTACTAAGGATTGAACTCGGGCATTTTACCTCTGAGCCCTATTTTATTTTCTGTTTTGAAACAGGGTGTCATGAAATTGCTGAGAGTCTCACTAAATTGCTAAGACTAGTCTTGAACCTGTCATCCTCTTGTCTCAGCCTCCCATGTACTGGGATTACAGGCATGCACCGCCATGCCCAGTCACTGTCATTATTTAGGCAGGTTTCTGTGGTTCTGGTAATGTAACCAGAGGCTTGGGCATGCTAAGCAAGCCTTCTATCACTGAGATACCTACCCCCAGCCCTAAGTAAAATAATTTTGCTGAAGACTTCATGAGTTAGCGCTGGGTGTGGTGGTGCAAGCCTGTTATCCCAGTACTTGGGAGGCTGAGCCTGGAGGATCCTAGTTCATAGCCAGCCTCAGCTACTTAGTGAGGCTCTCCACAACTTAGTGAGACCCTGTTTCAAAATAAGGAATAAAAAGTAGGACTGGGAGCTGGGCGTGGTGACGTATGTTTGTAATCCCAGTACTTGTGAGGCTGAGACCGGAGGATCCGGGTTCACGGCCAGCCTCAACTACTTAGGCCCTCCACAACTTAGTGAGACCCTGTTTCAAAATAAATAAAAAATAGGGCTGGGGCTGGGCGTGGTGGCGCACGCTTGTAATCCCAACATTGGGGAGGCTGAGATCGGAGGATCCAGGTTCGCGGCCAGCCTCAGCTACCTAGTGAAGCACTCTGCAACTTAGTGAGACTCGGTTTCAAAATAAAGAATAAAAAATAGGGCTGAGGGTATAGCTTGGAGGTAGAATGCCCCTAAGTTCAATCCCCAGTACCGCAAAAAAAAAAAAAATAGGCCTGGGAATGTAGCTTGGAGGTAGAATGCCCCTGGTTTCAATCTCCAATATCCGGGGAAAAAAGTTAGCTCTATTTGAGACTTTTTTTTAACAGCCACCATGGAAAACAGTCTGGAGGTTCCTCAAAAACTTAAAAATATAAATACCAAATGACCCATTCATATAATTTCTGGGTATATGCAAAGGAAATTAAAACAGAATGTTGAGGAGAGACAACTGTTCTCCCATGTTCATGTTAGCACTATTCATAGTGATCAAGAAACAGGAACAACCTAACTATCCATCAACTGATGAATGGAAAAAGAAAACGCGCACACACATTTAACAACACTATTCAGATTTAAAAAAGAAAATTCTGTCATTTGCAGCAAATTATGACTCTGGAGGACCCTGTTAGATGAAATAGACAAATACCACAAGTTCTCGCTTGTATGTGGAACCTAAAGGAGTCGAACTCACAGAAGCAGAGAGCAGAATGATAGTTACCAATGGCTTTGGGAACCAGACGGGGGGTTGGGGGAGATGTTGGTTAAAGGATACACAGTTTCAGTTAAATAGGAGGAGTAAGTTCAAATGATCTATTGCATAACATGACGACTAGTTAATTTGTATTTTCAAAAACCACTGAGTAAGCTGGGTGTGGTGGCGCACGCTTGTAATCGCACGCTTGTAATCCCAGCATTCGGGAGGCTGAGACCGGAGGATCCGGGTTTGTGGCCAGCCTCAGCTACCTAGTGAGGCACTCCGCAACTTAGTGAGACTCGGTTTCAAAATAAAGAATAAAAAGTAGGGCTGGGGGTGTAGCTCGGAGGTAGAATGCCCCTGAGTTCAATCCCCAGTACCACAAAAAAAAAAAAAAAAAAAAATAGGGCTAGGGGATGTAACTCGGAGGTAGAATGCCCTTGGGTTCAATCCCTACTTCTATTCAAAAAAAGAAAGAAAAAAAAAAAAAAACTAACATTCACAGTTAGAGAGACTGAGCTTCTTCTGAAATTCTGGGAGGTTTGGCAGATGTTTTTAGCTGTGCTTGGAAAGAGTTCAAGCTAAGAGTCTTTGATCTGCTAGAATTTCTAACATATGTGAACTTTTGACAGCTCTCTCTCATTCTATCAGATGTGGCCAAATCATTCACAGTGAGGCCATCAACTCTTTAACTTGTAGATACAGATCTCTTGCCTTCTATTATATAGGATGGATTTCCAGATTTCTTTTGGTTTTTGCTTTGTCCATTTTCCTCCAAGAAACTGTGAAGACATGGTCTAACTGGTGGACCCTTAAACTTTGTCCTAAGAGACATCACTGTCATGTCACCCAGTAAGACAAATTGCAATACTCTGCAGACTCTCACCTAGACTTTACAGAGGAAAAACTTGAAGTGGTGAAAGAGTATTAGGAAAGAAGCACATGGCATAGAAAAACATTTTTCATTTGCTGTTTAATCTATTTTTCTATTGATTTTTTTTTTTTTTTTTGGTGGTGGTACTGGGAATTGACCTCAGGGGCATTCTACCTCCGAGCTATACCCCCAGCCCTATTTTTTTTTTATTCTTTATTTTGAAACCGAGTCTCACTAAGTTGCGGAGTGCCTCACTAGGTAGCTGAGGCTGGCTGCGAACCCAGATCCTCTGGTCTCAGCCTCCCGAATGCTGGGATTACAAGCGTGCGCCACCACGCCCGGCTTATTGATATTTTTTTAAAACACATACACATACACACACAGACACACACACACACACACACACACACACACACGTTTGTTGTGGAGGGCCTAAGTAGGGGAGGCTGACTGATGTGAACTTGGGGTCTTTCTGTCTCAGCCTCCCAAGTAGTGGGATTACAAGCATGCGCCACCACGCCTGGCAGTACATAAAAATTTTAATTATTGTGGATATATATAGTGATAAATGATAAGTTTATATAAAAGACAATTTGGCGAGGCACATTATTATTTTGAGGTGCTGGAGATTGAACCCAGAGGAATTCTACCTCTGATCTACACCTCCAGCCCCATTTAATTTTCAGTTTTGAAACAAGTTCTTACTAAGTTGCTAACAGCGTCACTGAGTTGCTGCAACTGGCTTCAAACCTGCGATCTTCCTGGTGCAGCCTCCCAAATACTGGGATTACAGGTGTGTGCCACCACACCCAGTGTAGGCACATTATTTTTATTCAGTCTGAAAAAGGCAAGTATAAGAAAAACCACAACTTCTACGAGTGACTTTCAGACTGAATGATTCTATAGTTAGTTGGTCAGAAATGGTTCCTTCTTTTTGTTTTGGTACTAGAGATTAAACCTAGGGGCCTTCTATCTCTGAGCTACATCCTCAGCCATTTTTATTTTGAAACAGGTTCTCACTAAGTTGCTAAGGCTGGCCTTGAACCTGCAATCCTATCTCAGCCTCCCAAGTACTGGGATTACAGGTTTGCGCCACCATGCCCAACTTCTTTCCTACTTTTAATGAGACTCAATATATAGAATATTTCTATTATTCTTAAGAGGTTGGGCAGAAAAAGAGGCAAATTACTGTTGTAGAGACTCAGGCACAATAAAATGTTGGTTCTTATGATCTGCATGTGTCATATACATAAGTCTAGTTTTGATTTGTAAAAATTCCAGAAATTCAGAATACTTGAAAAAATGTAGCACTTTATTTGTACACTTAAAAAGTTGTACATAGAAACTTATAATTCAGTTCTGTAAAACTTAAGAACTGTCAGGAGGGAAGGGGGATACCTCTTTTTGATTGATCATTAAGGAAGTTAGAGAAATAAAAACAAAACTGTTAAATGTTTAAAAAAATTAAAGAACATTTTCCAAGTATAAATTTTATAAATACAAAACAAATTCACAAATTACTTTGAATGCTAAATAAATATCTAGTTAATAAACTCAGACTTAATACCTCCAGCCAGCACTGGTACAGCACTTCAAGGATATAAAATTGGATCCATTCATGTATAGTGTTGAAAGATGTGCTTATTATTGGACAATTCTTAAGACAGAGACACATTTTTCTAAACTGTGCTATAGCAGAAGACTCATCTGTGTAGATAAGCCCCCTTTAATACCACAACTTCTAAAAAATTATTATGTCAAAATAAGTCATAGGTGAAAAAATATTTCCCAAGATATCTGGACACATGAATGATCTCAACATGTACAAAAACTTCTGTAAACCAGTACTGTATCCAATACATCTATCAAACTTATTAGATACTGAACAAAACTGTAGCAAAGGAAATCTTTCCTACATTCTCCTGAGTGCTTAATATTAAAATTGAGATTATAGTGCAGACCACACTTCAGCATGGCCAATCAGCTATTGCTTTATACATACGTCTGCTTTAGAGCATGATTTAATGTTCCACTTCAATGAACAATTTGTTTTTCCTCTGATACATCCTTTAGAAGGACAGAATTAGATTCGTGACTTTTTGGCAGCTGGTGGTGTGTTAACTTGGTCCACATTACTGGTTGTGACATGGAGTCCAAGCTTTTGAGCCTGAATATGAAAGAATGCTTGAAGCCTAGTACCAGCTTTTGCTTCACTTGTGTTACGAGGGTTGTACTCAAAGCAGTTCGAGAACATTAATTCAATATCATCAATAAACTCAGCTAGAGAGAAAAAAAGAAAAAAAAAAACACGATTAGAATGAAGGTACATAAGATATAAATAAAATTTTTGTTTGTATCATATCTGGAAACTTCATTAATAAAACAGAAGTCTACTTTTTTCTTTAGAAAAAGAAGATTCTGAAACAAGGCAGCAAAACTTGAACTTTTTTTTTTTTCCGGAACTGGAGACTGAACCCAGGGATATTCTACCTCCGAGCTATACCCTCAGCCCTATTTTTTTTTTTTTTTCCTGTGGTACTGGGGATTGAACCCAGGGTCATTCTACCTCTGAGCTATGCCTCCAGCCCTATTTTTATTCTTTATTTTGAAACAGGGTCTCACTAAGTTGTGGAGAGCCTCACTAAGGGCTGAGGCTGGCCAAGAACCTGTGATCTTCCTGTCAGTGTCCCAAGTACTGGGATTACAAATGTGCAGCACCATGCCCGGTCACCCAGTCCTATATTTTATTATTCTTTTTTTTTTTTTGGTACTAGGGATGGAACCTGTCAGGGGCAATCTACCTCCGAGCTACACCCCCAGCCCTATTTTTTATTCTTTATTTTGAAACCGGGTCTCGCTAAGTTGTGGAGTGCCTCACTAGGTAGCTGAGGCTGGCCAAGAACCCGGATCCTCTGGTCTCAGCCTCCCGAATGCTGGGATTACAAGTGTGTGCCACCATGCCTGGCTTATTCTTTTATTTTTGAAACAGGGTCTCATTAAGTTGTGGAGGGCCTCATTAAGTAGCCGAGGTTGGCTGTGAACCTATGATCCTCTTGTCTCAGCCTTGTAAGTTTGGAATTACAAGTGTTTGCCACCATGCCCAGCCCATAAATAATTATAAAGTACCTGTTTTTTTGTTTTTTTCGGTACTGGGGATTGAACTCAGGGGCATTCTACCTCTGAGCTATACCCCCAGACCTATTTTTTATTCTTTATTTTGAAACCGAGTCTCACTAAGTTGCGGAGTGCCTCACTAGGTAGCTGAGGCTGGCCGAGAACCCGGATCCTCTGGTCTCAGCCTCCCAAATGCTGGCATTACAAGCGTGCGCCACCACCCCCGGCTAAAGTACCTGTTTATAATAAGACCAGATTCCATAGATTTTTTTTCAGTATTGAGGATTGAACCCAGGGGCATTCTACCTCTGAGCTACACCCCCAGCCCTATTTTTTAGTCTTTATTTTGAAACAGGGTCTCACTAAGCTGCGGAGTGCCTCACTAAGTAGCTGAGGCTGGCTGTGAACCTATGATCCTCCTGTCTCAGTCTCTCAAGTACTGGGATTACAGCGTGTGCCACCACGCCCGGCAGATGCCATAATTTATTTATTTATTTTTATTTTTTTGTGGTACTGGGGATTGAACTCAGGAGCATTCTACCTCCAAGCTACACCCTCAGCCCTATTTTTTATTCTTTTATTTTGAAACTGAGTCTCACTAAGTTGCAGAGTGCCTCACTAGGTAGCTGAGGCTGGCTGTGAACCCGGATCCTCCGGTCTCAGCCTCCTGAATGCTGGGATTACAAGCGTGCACCACCACGCCCGGCTCCATAAATTATTTAAACTCTAATCCATCTTTCATCTTCATACTTTCATAGGTACTGGTAAACATTTTTGGG
>PVLC010035421.1:0-16346 GCA_004027655.1 Graphiurus murinus | reverse complement strand
GATGCCCTATATGCTCTGGGATCCTGTGCCCTTCTGACCCAGTCTAGGCTCTAGAAGGGCAGGTGTCTGAGTCTATCCTTTGTATTGTAAATCCAGCACCCCAGGTTGTAGTCCACTTACGGTTCTCTGCTATTCGGCCTGTTCCACCTCCTGGACAGCTGGGGGCGCAATCGGACAATGATGGTTTGGATAGCTGAGAAGATGATGGTTGGGAGGAGCTGGCGGCAAAGATGGTGGCGCCGCGCACCGGCTCCCCTGAACCTCCTGATCTCCACCCAGGCGCTCCAAGTTCACGCCCAGGTTTCAAACACTCCTCTTCCTTCAGTCAAGAAGCTGGGTTCTTGGCTGACCTGCTTCAGGCTCACTTTTCCATCTCTGGAGCGGAGCGCGAAGGCAGACCTGCCTGCTCGGCCTTCTCTGGTCGCTGGGGGGGAAGGTTGGTGATAGTCTGGCTAGATGGCAGGAAGCTGGTTGGGAAGGGCTAGCAGGGAAGATGGCGGCCGCTGTTCCACGGCACGCCGGCTCCCGCCGGCTCCCCCTGTTCCTCCTGGACTCAGATCCTCAGCTCCTGTTTCACGCTCAGGCTTCCATTAAGAAGGTGTGTCTTATTTCAGGCTCTGAGAGCTCACAGTTCTGCACTGAGGCGATGTGCTGGGACAGACCCCAGACCCGTGGGTGCTTATGCTGACCGCCCCACGCGTTCTGGTCTCCGCCTGGGCGCGGCGTGGGGTGCCGGGGGTGCTGTGTCCTGGGGTTTGCTGTTCTCAGCGTTTGGGTGGTCTCCACGGCTCCTGGTCCTGTTTTTCCACAGCCTACTTCTTTGCTGCAGAGCCCGGCTGCTATCCGCCCCGGCAGAGCCGGGCCGGCGGGGATCCGCGCGGAGCGCGAAACGCTGCGCGGTGGCGTCCTTTGTTGTCCCCGCTCTGCTTCCTTGATCTTCTTTATTTGTTTGTGGTTCAAATTTCGCTTTTTTCCCTCTGTTAAAAAGTTCTTTTTATGGTAAATTTAGATCCAAATCACAGCGTTTGGGGAAAGGCGTTTCACTCAGTCACCATCTTGGATCCTCTCTTATAGGAAATTTTAAAATCTAGAAAATGGTAGTATATAATCACTTGTGAATGGCATTGCTTCTTGAACTGGGAGTCCTTCTGTTACCTGGCTGCTGTTTTCTTGCCTCTTTTCTCTGTACACTTTAAATATGCTCACATTGAAGTTTCTCTTTTCTTCTTCTTCTTTTTTTTTTTTTTTTAACTTTTTTCTTTTCCATCTAAATTGCTTATTTTTGTGGATTGTTTTTCAGGGTAGTTCTGAGTCCTGGAAAGAATCCTATGAATCAAGTTTGCTTTTCCTGAAGCTCTAAGAATGCCATCTGGCTGGGTGTGGTGGCTTGTAATCCCAGGACTGGGAGGCTGAGACAGGAGGATCCTAGGTTCCAGGCCAACTGCAACAACTTAGTGAGGCCCTCAGCAATTTCATGAGACCCTGTTTCAAAATAAAAAATAAAATAGGGCTGGGGTATAGCTTGGAGGTTAGAATGCCCCTGGGTTCAATCCCAAGCACCAAAAAAAAAAAAAAAAAAAAAAAAAAATTGCTATCTGTTATGGACCATTTATTTGACTTCAGAGCACATACCCTATGTAGCTCTGTTTAGTATTTTTTAGAAGTTTCTCTCTACTGCCCCCTATAACGCACTGCTTTGATGACAAAAAGATAAACCTTTATTAGCCTCTCTGTCACCTAGAGGACTAGCTTCCTGATCCCTGGGCTCAGGCACAGAGACTCCTGGGGCCATGTGTCTAATGACTGGCGCCCCTTTCCCCCAGGCAGGTATTACAGACCCAACTCCCAGGCCTCCATCCTTTTCTAATTACTCTGTGAAAATTTGGCTTCAGTTTCTGCTCATTGCTTTGACTTTGAATTTTGTCTTTATCTTTAATGCTTAGAATAGTTTTCTTTCTTATTTACAATTTAGCTATGAATATACAGTTTGCTGTTAAACTGTTCAGAGAATTTCTGTGTTTGGATCTAGGGAAGAGATGTCGAGAAGGGCAGAAGTGGGGACTTCCACACCAATGATTTCTTTTTAAGTATGTATGATGTGATTATTCAGCTTAGGTCTCTATGACTTATTCACTAATAGATACCCAATGGTACAGAGTTATGCTCCGTTAATAATAGTAGTATATTACAGGTACTATGCTAAGTGTTTTCATATCATATATTAGCATAGATTGGGAACATTTTGCTGATGAGGAAAGTAAAACCTCAAAAAGCTTAAATTATTTTAGCAGATATAGAAATGGATGACAAAGATGGGCACCCAAATGTTATAGAAATGTCACAAGCCTACACTGTAGTACATACTAGCTTCTCCAACCTTGTCTCAAAGGACATTCCCAGAGAATTGCAATGCATTATTCCTTATTCCTTGATGACATTGTGTGGATTGTTATTTTTCTATCGCATTTCATTGTAACAGATTGTCCCATCTTACATCCCTTTCCCTGTCTCCAATGGCATAGGGCTTGGAGTTACATCTAACTTCCAAAGCCAGAGGAAGTCTGGATCAAGTTTAGTGGACTACAGTGTAGATCTTCCCTTGGTGCCCAGCTCAGATATTATCAGGGAGGTAAGCACTGAATAAATATGTTCAAGGGCTGAGGGAATTTTGAGAGGGTTTATGAGGGGGACCTAAAATTTTCTTTCATTTTGCCTTTTAAATTACTTGCACCTCCTCCTATATTTATTTTAATACCAAGACCTCTCCATCACCTCTAACCCTCCTTTCCTACACCCCAATGTATTTCTCTACTGATTCCATTTCAATGGCATTCAATTGGTAAAGTCTTTTTCACTACATTGAACATAAACTTGTGCCAGGATGCCCTTCTGTTTTCAGATTTGGATAAAAACACACAATAGGCATGGGATTCAACTTCCTAATGACTGCCAAGGGGACAGATGGAATAGCCTGGAAGTATGGATGCCTGAGGTCCCAGTGAGACGAACCTTGACCAATGAGATTCCAGGGTAGATAAGTACAGGATAAATTCTCAACCCATCTCCCTCTGCAGATGACTATGAGGTGCCATCTCTTGTCACAGCCCTTCAGGAAGGCCTGCACATAGGCTGATGAGCAAGGTGGTCTTTTTCCTTGTGTCTTGTTAGGAAGGGGCAGATAATCAGTGTTTTGATGCAGTGCTGCATCTCTCCTTACCTAATTTCCCCCTTTCCTCACCTTCACTTCTCTGGGCTTGCATTTCACAAATAAAGAATAGCGCTTTAATCCTTACTTCAGGCTGTCTCCCAGAGGACCTGGCTAAAACACTCATCATAAAAAATTGTCCTCAACCTCACATCTCTATCTGCTTCCCTTATATCTTGCCTTCTTTGAAACTTTTTGAAGGAGATTTTTAAATCTCTGTTTTCTTAACTACATTCATCCCTCAGTCTGACTTATCTCTATCATTTCTCTAAAACTGCCTTTACCAAGATCAATAGTGACCTTTTTTGTTGTTAAATCCAAAGGATAACTTTCAGACTTTATCTTACTTATCTGTCTATAGGCCTTGATACTAACCTTCAAACATTGTCTTGCCCTGGCTTCTAGACAACGCACACTTGGCTTTTATCTTGCTATTATACCTGCTCCATCTCAGGCACTTTTTTTATATCTTGTAAATATTGATGTTTCCTAGAGTTCTGTCCTGGGTCCTTTCCCTTCCCCCTCTTTCTTTCTTCTTCCCTTCCCTTTCATTTCCCTTTCCCTCTCTTCTCTTTGTATAACCTATTCCTGAGAAGTCTTATTCATGTACATTCCTTCAAGTGCTCAAACTGTATTTTAAATGTAGCTTTCTCTCTTGAGTACTAAATTCTTAAAAGCATCTGTTTTCTGCATATTTCCTCTTGGATGTTCTATAAGCTCCTAATATTCAACATATCCAAAAATGGAAGTCAACATACTCTTCCCACCGAATCTGCTTCTATTTCTTCTGTCTTGCCCATCTCAGTGACTGGTGCCTCTATTCTCAAGCCAGAAACTGAATGCCATACTTGTTCACCTATAACTTCAATCCTATTGAGGTGACTAGACTGACTGAGTTTTACCAAAACTTTCCTGGCTTTAGGATGAAAGGTTCCACATCTATGGAAGCCCTCAGTCCCATTCACATTACAATGATGAGGCCATAGATGGTTCCATTTAAAAAGTGGAACTCCCACATCCTTGGAACCTTCTCAGCCCTGGGAACACTAGGACGATCGGTCATTCTTTCTTGTACATCCAACAAATAATCAAGGCCCATTAATTCTAACTTTTTAATATGTCTAGATCGTCCACTTCATCTCCACTGCTATTATACCAGTTCAGGTCATTAATATCTCATGCCAGGATTGCTGCAAAGCTTTGTAACTTTCCTTCTGCCTCTAATATTGCTTCCTCTAACTCATTCCCTTAATTGATGCCATAATAATTTCTCTAAATTAAAGCTGATGATGTCATCCCTCTCTGTAAATCTTTGTAACTGTTCCTTTGTAACTGTACCCTAAGATAAGGTACACAATTTTTAAGATTTCTCACATGCCCCTCATAAAATGGTCCTGCTCATTCCTTCAGACTCACTCTTCTCACGATTCTTTCTCTCTTTTCTACCTCCCTCCCTTCCTTCAGATTGAACCCAGGGGTATTCTACCTCTGAGCTGCTCTCCAGCCCTTTTTATTTTTTTAAAATTCGAAACAAGGTCTTCCTAAATTGTTGAGGCTGACCTCAAACCTGAGATCCTCCTGTGTCAGCCTCCTAAGTACCAGGATCACAACACCTGGCACCTTTCTCACTTTCTTCATATACTCTGTCAGCCCAAATGCCAACGGTCCCCTCTACAAAAGCTGCCTTCATTTTTATTTTACACTTTCATGGACATAGAACATCTACTTTTATAAAAGTCTTAATGAGAAACACAGAATTCACAAGGGAGGCAAAGGGATATTCTGTCACATGTGGTATAGTAACAACCATTTGATTCTTTTTTTTTTTCCTGCAAGAATTCCTTCTCAGCAGTATCACTCCTGGGATTTTTGTTTTGTCTTTATCTTCTCCCCTAAGGTATACAGTCTTCTGGATCCATCCCTCCTCCCATCCTAGGTTCTTCACATTCATGTCTTTATTGCATTAAGCAATTTGGCTCTAGCCAACTCTATCAAAGGGTACAATAAAACAAAGTGTTCTTCTATTTCCAGATCCCATTCTTATTTAATGACTGTCATCTTTTTTTTTTTTTAGCTTGAGTACAGTCCCTTGAGGTCTCACCTCTCATCTTAAGTAGCTTTATTAAAAAATTTCTTTAAAAATGAAGTGTAACTCTCTTAGAGGAATTATTGTATCAGCTACTAAGAGAGTAAACGTTTCTTCACTGTGTTACATGAGCCTACACCACACTGTCCTTCCTGAGATTCCCATCATGTTCTTTGTTGTGTCTTACTATGTCTGTGCATATGCTGCAAAATTTGTCTGCAACACTTTAAAGAGAACCAGTGTTAGATGTAGTTCATGGGCTTGACTTGGATAAAGAAAATTCCCTAATTATATCATGACTCATTTCAGCAGTTTTATTCATCATCGCATGATGAAATCCACTGCACTGGTCTCTAGGGGATTAGGAAGAAAATTAATTTCTGTTTCTAAAAGTGATTTTCAAAACCTCCAAGGAAGATTTGTACAGGACATGAAAGGACCTAAGAATTAAACAGCTCTCAGTTTCATTATAAGTTTAAGAATTAGTACAATTAATCAAAATTGCAATCCTCAGTTCCTTAGAAAACAATGTACAAAACACATGGCCATTGCATGTAGTTGATACAATTGTATTAGTTTGAAAGCTGGCCATATTTAATTAACCTAATTTATTTTTGATAACATCATTGACTTTATCTTCACTTTTATTCATGCGAATGATGGGATATTTTTAAGGTGGCTATAGATTAACTTCTTGTTGTGTGGGGAGGCTCAGGGTACTTGAGTCTTTCAGTGGCCTTTCTCAATACTTTGGCCCTTGAACTTCTGCTGCAAAGGGTGACTACTTCTATGGGACACTGGACAAGAAAGCACTAAAACTCTTATTAGTGAGACAGCATATTCATCATCCAATTGGAACTGAGCAAAAGCCTTCCAGGCTGAAAAAATTTCCAATGTCATCTTGAGAACAGTGTGGGTGAAGAGAAAGTAGAGCTAGAGTCCAGAAACTCAGACTTCTGTTCCAGCTGTTTTCTTTGGTTATCTTAAACTCTGCACTTTCTTAACATTTAAAAACTTTTACACACTTTTTTTCCCCACACTTAGAAAGGTATATAAATTCATGTAAAACACTTTGAAAAACTAAGACTGCTAATTGATCCAATTGATAATTGGATCACAAGTGGTCCAATTATCTTTCAGATTCTCAAAAAGTGGATGTGAGGAGATTTACTGTACTAACCTATTCAACCATCCTACCACCCAACTATCCATCTATTTGTCTCTCCCTCCCTTCTTTCAACAAGAATTTGTTGAGCATTAGTATCTGCATATAATAGATATGATCCTTGTCCTCACTGAACTTATACTATTGTGCAAATAGTAAATGGTCAGTTTAAATACAGACAGATAAGACTATGCATAAGATAGTTGGATTGGATAAGGTGGTGTTTAGGGAAGATTTTCCACAAAAAGGGATGTCTATGTTAAGAGTTGATACTCCACTTATCATGGGAAAGTATGAGAAATAGTTTAGGTCTCATGGGATACATGGGTAATTTCAGGGCCAAAAGAGGTGTTAGAATGTTCCAGGCAGAGGGAACACTGTGCACAGAGGCCCTGAGGCAAGAGTCAGTGTAATTAAAAAAAATCAAGGTATCTTCTTTGCCAGGTAGGAAATATTTATTTCACTTGTTTATGGACAATGTAGTAGCTTGTTCTGTAGACTATATATTGTGGAAAGGTGTGAAGTTTATCCATTTGCACAGCTCTTTGGCTTCAAGACTCAGCGTCAAATTGTCCTAGCTCTTTGTTTTCTTTTTCCCTCAAACAATCTTTTGTATAGTAGATTGCTAAGACTTCAAATCTTTTGGTTTTTAAGGCACATTGCTTTGAATTGAAGCATTGCAGTTATCAGAGTATACAATACTCTCTTCTCATTTAAGAAGAGGAAAGTAGGACATGGAGAGGTTGGGCAGTCTCCTAGGTTGCACAACTCGTAAACTGTAGCTACTAAATCAAATATAGGCTAGATTAGGAGCATCAATGGTCTTCACACATTAGAATCAGAAACAACCTGACTACTGTAATACATGAAGACCAAGAATAACCACAGGCTGAAGACTACCTATAAAATGCAGGGCAATAAGGAATATGCTTATTGAGACAAGCATATTCATTACCTGATTTGAGTGATCAAGAAAAAAAAAAAGAAAACTCAGCTAAAAACATGGGGCCAATCACCTGCTCTAGCTCCTTTCTACAACATTCTGTTAAAATAGAATGACTTGCAGTTTGGAAAGCATGTGTTGGTCTCTGAGAGTTACCTTGAAACTGATAGCTAGTTGAGCACAAACTAGATTCCTAGGCAATGGTTGGTGTTGTAGTTTTAGTATAGAATGTGCCCTGGAAAAGCTTATGTACTAATAGGAAATGGTTAGAGTTGAAATGATTGGATTAGAAGGGTTCTAATATTGTCAGTGGATAAACCAATCAATGGGTTAGTAGGTTTATTGAGTGTTAAGGTAAGCAGTTGGAGTGTGACTGGAGGAGGTGGGTCACTGGGATGTGGCCTTTGGGACTACATATATACTTATGGATTCCCTTCTCAACTTCTTTCTCTGCTTTTGGTCTCCATGATGTGAGAACAAGGTCCCTCCACTCAAACTCTCTGCTTCCTTTTACCGTGGTCTGAACTCTGCAGACATGACTTGGACTGAAATCTCCAGAACTATGAGCAAATAAATTTTCCTTTCTCTAAGTTGTGATCATCAAGTATTTTGGGTCATAGCAGTAGGAATGCTGACTGAAAGAGTTGGGAAGGATAGAAACCTGGAATAAAAAAAAAATAAGAAGAAGGCAAATATAAACCTCTGTTTATCTAGAGCTGACTTCATGATGGATTCCTAGGAAAACTGAGCAATTGAAAATAATCAGACTAATTGCTAAACATCTCCAGCCTTCACTAACAAGTAATAATAGAGAATAACAATACAAAGGAAAATGTATTATTTGCTTTGGGTATGTGTTTGTGGTGGGGGAGAGGGAGGAGAGGGGACTGAGGATTGAACTCAGGGTCATTCTAGCTCTGAGCTATACCCCAGCCCTATTTTATTTTTAATTTGAAATAAGGGCTTGCAAAGTTGCTGAGGCTGGTCTCGAAACTCTCATACTTATGTCTCAGCCTCCCACCCTGGCTTGCTTTTTTCTTTCTTTCTTTCTTTTTTTTTTTGGTGTGGTACTTGACATTGAACCCAGAGGTGCTTTACTACAGAACTGTATTTCCATCGCTTTTTGTTTGTTTATTTTGAGAAAGGGTCTCACTACATTGCTATGGCTGGCCTTGAAATTGAGATCCTCCTGTCTCAGCCTCCCAAATAACTAGGATTACAGGTATGAGCCACTGTGCCTGACAGTCTGATTATTTATGTATTTTTTTTTATTGGTGCATTGTAATCATACATCTTATCTCTCATTTAACCCTTCCCCAATTCCCACCCTCCTCCCTCCTCCTCCCTACTTCTCAAGTTCATTTTAGTGATTGACTTTGATGTGTTTGTGAAAGTACATCATGTATATTCGGGTGTTTCCTCCCCCTCCCCACCATCATCTTCAGTTAAGTTACCTTCTTTGTTCACCTAAGGTTTCTCCTTCTTCGTCTAGAGTCCCTCTTATGTCCCACTTTTTTCCTAGCTTCAGCATATAAGATTTTTTATTTTTTGTGACTGACTAATCTCACTTAGCATAATGTTTTCCAGTTCCATCCATTTCCCTGCAAATGACATGATTTTGTTCTTCTTTATGACTGAGTAAAATTCCATTGTGTACATATCAGTCTGATTATTTGAACACATAGGTAAGGCAGAAATGGTGAAGAGACATGGGTATATCATGTGTGAGGACAGTAATGCTACCCCTAATATCTAAGGGAGATATATTATACTAAGAAACATTAATAACTCAAATCCTTGCATGCCTACTTCCCCAGCACATATGTACCAGGTGACAGCACGATTTCTGTTGCTATTGTTTTCCTGCTACAGGAAAGTTTGCAGAAGATATCCTAATTTGGGGTGAAGTGAAAAGGCCCCCAAAATGAATCTTCTCCTGTCAGAGTTTTTTCTCCCATAAAACTCTTTTCTGTATTTGTTTGGAATTTTCCAGTTGCAAGTGGCTGAATACCCGACCCAAATTTTTATAAGCAAAATACATTTATTGGCTCATGTATTTGAAAGGGCTGTTTGATTTGGGGAAGCAAATGATAGGTTTATCAACATCTTTCAACTGTTTCTTCCTTTGTGTGTCAGCTTCATGAGTGGTCTGCTGTCCTCTGGAGGCAAGATGGTGGCAGCATTTCCAAGTATCACATTGTCATCTGAAAAATCCAATAATAGCCAGGCTTGGTGGTGCATGTTTGTAATGCCTGTACTTGGGAGGCAGAGACAGGAGGATCACAGGTTCAAGGACAGCCTCAGCAAATAGTGAGACTCTCATTAACCTAGTGAGACCCCATTTAACTTTCTTTTTTTTGGTGTGTGTGTGGTACTGGGGATTGAACTCAGGGGCATTCTACCTCAGAGCTATACCCCCAGCCCTATTTTTTATTCTTTATTTTGAAACCGAGTCTCACTAAGTTGCGGAGTGCCTCACTAGGTAGCTGAGGCTGGCCGCGAACCCGGATCCTCTGGTCTCAGCCTCCTGAATGCTGGGATTACAAGCATGCGCCACCACGCCTGGCTGTGAGACCCCGTTTAAAAATAAAAATAAAATTAAAATAGGGCGGGGGTGTAGCTTGAAGGTAGAATGCCTCTGGGTTCAATCCTCAGTGACGCACACATACATACACACACACACATACACACACCCAGTAGGAAAGTGGATACTTTTCCCTCTCAGAGTCAGTCCCGATGGCCAGGGAATTGGGAATGTGAGGTTTTGCTTGAGTGAATCATGATCTACTATGGGGTGGGGATTTGGGTAATAACTATCCAAACAACATGGAAGAGAATGGGTCTGGGAGGATTTCCCCAAAGGAAGTTCTATTACTAGATGCATGAAGAAGAGGATGCTAAATAGTAAATAGAAGACTTCTGTCGTTCATGATTTGTTTTAATCCTTGTTTTCTTGGCAGTCCACCGAAAAGGACTCTTAGCTAAGTTTAACTTCTGCATTGATTAGGATATAGTTTCAGGGACATGAAATAAAGACTCAAATAGCAGTAGGTTAAATAAAATAAAAATTTATTTCATTCTTAAGTCTGAGGTGGTATGGTGGCTCTACACTACAGGCTCCTGTCTAGCTCTGTCTTGCATTTCTATGGTCCAGCATGGATTACTGCTGTATCTCAATTTCCCCTGGCAGAAGGGGAAAAGCAGGAGAGGGATGTGTCCTCTTTAAGTAAAGGTTTCTCAACATCGGTACTACTGACATTTAGGGTTAGATAATTCTGTACTGTGGGGGAATGTCCTATTCATTGTGGGGTGTTTAGCAGCATCCCTGGCCTCCACTCTGCGTATGCAAGTAACATTAATCCCACTCACTTGTGACAGCCACAACTGACTTCAGTCATTTACATGAGTCCCCTGGCAGGGCCATATTTTACTTCTGCGCATATTCTTTGGCTAGACCTGAGTCACATAGTCAAGGGAGATGGAAATGTGGTCCTTTTATTTTTATCTTGATGGCTACGTGCCATCAAAGAGTGGAACCACTAACAGTCTCTGTCACGGTGTTCAAGTGCACGTCACTTATTATGAATGTTAGTTTAGGGGAACAATGATGATAACAGGCAATGTTTATTCAGCTTTTGCCTTCCTCTACCTCCAGGATTCCACAAAATTTTCCTTAAGGGTCTTCAAAACTCTGTGGGATAAATTTTATATTTGTGGACATACTTTTAAATGTCAACTATGAGAACCTACTCTATGAAACTATATTTAGATGTGTCCTACCAATGACATTTTTCACTGGTGCCCACTTTAGGGGCATTGAAGTCTGTGTCAAGTGTGATTTATAGTCACTCACAAGGTTTTCTTTACAAAGTTGTTGTTGTAGTCTTTTGCTTACTGTTGATGTTAAAGTCACAGGTACCAACTACTTCTTCTGGCCGTTAGTTGTCTTATAAATCTCTTCCTACCTCTAACCTTGATTCCTGATGAGGTACAGATGAGAGGTTCTGACATGCTATATTAGTGAGCCCTGGTTTTCCACAAGCTTCTTTTCTCTTTAGGAGTTCAAAGCAAGTCTCTGTATGTTGGAATGGAAGATAATTTTGAATAACACAAACATTGATATATCAAAATCATTCTCACATCCTCTGATGACTAAACCACTGCTGCTGAATTAAGTGATCTCTTAGCAGAATTATTTTTCAGCCTGTCTAAATAGAATTCAAGTGTAATATTTCATTGGCCAGTCCAAATATGCAGTGATTCAGTTTAGTGTTGATCTGGAATTCTTTTGCAATTTATTAACTCACTCATTCATTTCAGTCATTCATTATTTTCGCTTATTTATACAATTGGTACATTTATTGAATGTGTGCTACATAAAGATATGTGCTGTGTCTTAAGATTTGCAACTGTGAGTGTCACCAACAGGGCCATCACTCACAATCTAATAGGCTGCTACGGTGATGGCTCCCTCTTCTTCCATGTTATTGGTTTGTGACTACACACTTTGTCCATTCTTTCATTGGAACTTCTTGGTTCAGATTGAAACTGCTGCCTAGTTGCTTTCAGTGAACTGTGTCCAGACAATTTAGTATTTATGTCAGCCAATCCTACTGAGGAAGATTTTTCCAGGACAAAGAGTAAATATCACCTAATCACACATCTCAAGTTAAGCAGAATGTTCAAGTTATTAGGAATCTTGGATTGTTTACTATTTTCTGTATCTGATCAATTTTTTTTCTTCATGATCTTTGGTATGATTTGGTATTGATCGCACCATAGGTCTGATTTGCTCTGTTAAGAGTTCATAATCTGCCAGGCGTAGTGGCACATGCCTGTAATCCCAGTACTTGGGAAGCTGAGGCAGGAAGATTATAAGTTTGAGGCCAGCCCCAGCAATTTAACAAGACCTTGTTTCAAATAAAAATAAAAATGAGATGGCAGTGTAACTCAGAGATAGAATGCCCTAGGGTTCAACCCTCAGTAACAAACAACAACAAAAAATAACTTTTAGAATTTATTAAAAGGTGTTTTTATTTGTGGTAAAATATACATAACATTAAATATACCATTGTAACCATTTTAAACATACAATTTGTGGCATTAAGTACATTCTCATTGTAATACAACTATCACCACCGTCTATCTCCAGAAGCTTTTCATTTTTCCCAACTGAAATTTTGTACCCATTAAAATGAGTCTCCATTACTCACTCTCCATAGTCCCTGGAAAACACCATTCTATTTTATGTCTCTATGAATTTGACTGCTCTAGGATCTCATATAAGTGGAATCATACAGTATTTTTCCTTTGTGTTACTGGTTTATTTCACTTCACATAATGTCTTCAAGTTTCATGCATGCCTGTGTCAGAATTTCCTTTCTTTTTAAGGATAAATAATTTCAACTGCATGTAGGTATAAAATGATTTATTTATCCATTTATCTGTTGGTATACTGACATATTTTTCCCTCCATTTAGGTAAAGCCTCAGATTGTGCACATGACCCCTAATCTTGCTAGGATTTATAGCCACTTTAAAGTATTAATATTTCTTAATATTATGCCATTAAGAAACTAAGCTGCAAAATCTGCAATTGCCTCTTTTTTTAGATACTGAGGATTCTACCCAGGGTTTTTCTACCTCTGAACTAAACCCTAGCCCTTTTTTATTTTTTATTTTGAACCAAGCTCCCACTAAGTTTCTTAGGCTGGGCTTGAACTTGCTATCCTCCTGTCTCAGCCCCCCAGGTAATGCAATTGCCTCTTAGTAAGAAGGTATAATTTTACAATAAACTAAGATCAATCACTACCACTTTTTGTTAGCAGTAGAATTCCTAAATAAGATCATGAAATTATTATTTTATAAAAACAATAATTTTAGCAGTCATAATGCCATTAAGAATATTTTAAAATAATGAGAAATCTTTCTTTTCTGTTTCCAAGCTGATCAATATGATAGTTCCTAGCCAAAGGTGGGTTTTAACATTTAAATTAAATGAAATTTAAAATTTTGATCCTTAATTACACTATTCTCATTTTCTGGCCATTGCTATTGTTGACTCTTTGGACAGTGCAGACAGAAACATTTTCTTCTTCACAGAAATTTATATTTCACAGTGCTAATTGTATTGGCTAGCATTTTCTCCCTCAAAGTCATTAGGGATCATTTAACCTCCATAACATTCATTGCTTAACAGAGTCTGATATTCTGAGTGCTCCTTGGGTGTGCACACACTCAGTCTATAGTTCAAAGACAGGACTTCATGTTTTATAGTGCAAAAAAATAGTATCAATATAGTCTTAGTGCTTGCTAGCCACTCTCACACACGGGCACACATGACTTAGTATGCATACAGGAAAGAGAAAAAGTAAAACTAACTCTAATATGGGTGATGGAGGCAGGAAATGAAAAAGTTCACTGTAAGTTAATAGCATTATATATTTTTATGGCTTATGAAATTTGGTTTGCAGCCTCTCAAACCCCAAGCAGTAAAAACGCACATGGATGGAAACTCTAGAACAATAAAGAATATATTTGGTTATAATGCCTTTTAATTCCTACGATGGGATACTTGAAAATCTAGTGTGTAGAGAACAGTCTTGGAATAGTAAATGGGACTTGATTATGAAAGAGGCAGACAACTTTAGAGAGAAGAGTGTGAATCTCTCTTTGTAATTTAGATACCCTATTGGTAATAGGTTGTTTATAATTATTTTGTTATTCTATCTACATGGTACTCTCTGCTCTTAAAGCATGGCAAATAGATTTCATTTCCAGACTTTTGACATCTCATTGACTTATTGGGGGAAGGGGACTTGCTTAGTTCCTTGCTTTATCCCCAGAACCTTGTACAACCCTTGTACACAATTGGTGCTAAATAAATGTTGAATGGATGATTGAATATGAGCACGTTAGAAGTTCTGGAAGACAAGTTGGAAAGCATTCCCTTAAGAAAATTGATTTTCCCTGAAGGAGACTATAGTGGTTTGAATTTAGATTGTCCTCCTGGCCCTCACAGAAACTAGGCAGCCATGTTGAAGGTGAGTCTGTGATGTGTTGCTCACAACCTTTCCCCTGATGCTCTGCCAGATGGTCAGAGTCTAGATGGCAGACATTCATGTTTGCCTGCATTGCAGGGGAGGGGAGGTGGGCTATATGTCTTTTACTGTTCTCCCTACCTTTACGAGTTGATGGATCTTTTGAAAAGTATTTGGGTTGATATGTGCTTGCTAAAGTAGACTCAGGTGCATTAAACCAGCACGAGGGCAATTGAGGTAGGGGAACAGTGGACATTTCCATGGGCACACACTCTCACTGCAGCTGACGGCTAGCGTACTGGAGCATGAACATGAGTACTACCTGCACCTGGGGTCTACTTTGACTTAAAGTCTGAGCTGAAGTCCTGCAGTTCTATACTATATTCTGTAGAAGTGATTAACTGTTAGTAGATATAATTTTTTTGTGTGTGATACTGGGGATTGAACCCAGGAGCATTCTACCTCTGAGCTACATCCTCAGCCCTATTTTATTTTTATTTTGAAACTGGGTCTTACTAAGTTAATGAGAGTGTCACTACTTGCTGAGGCTGTCCTTGAACCCTGCAATCTTCCTGTCTCAGCCTCCGAAGTACTGGGATTACAGGTGTGCACCACCACCTCCGGCTAGTAGATATAATTTTAGAGCAAATATCTTATTTGGTTACTCTTTAAGTATAGATTAAATTTGAGTGTATAATAGAAAACTCAAATAACAGTGGCTTGAGTCAGACAGTGGTTTATTTTTCTTACATGAAGCAATATGTATAGAGGAAGCAGAGATAGTGTATGATGTATCTAAGGTCTCGGTTGTTTCTTCTGGCCTTTTCCTTGTGATGAAATGCCAGTGGTTGGTGCAATACTTGCCATTATGTCTGCACTTTGGGATACATGAAGGAGAAAGAACAAGGGATGCAGAAGGCATGAAGGGTGTGGCAGTGGAGACTCTCCCTTCCCTCCTTAAGGAATTTTCTTTTTCCCAGCTTACATCTCCTTGACATCTACAAAAGAGGCTAGATAATTTAGTTTTTAGTTGGACAACTTTGACCTCATCTCACAACAAAATAAAGGTTTTGTCAACAAGGAACGATAGGATAATGAATGAATGTTGAATGAATATCTAGTAGTCTTACCATAACTATTCATTAAAAAATTCTCAGAGCCGGGTGTAGTGATGCATCCTTGTAATCCCAGAACCTGGGAGGCTGAGACAGGAGGATCTGGGTTCTCAGCCAGCCTCAGCTACCTAGTGAGGCATTCCCCAACTTAGTGAGACCCTGTTTCAAAATAAAGAATAAAAAATAGGACTGGGGGTGTAGCTTGGAGGTAGAATGCTCCTGAATTCAATTCCTAGTATTGAAAACAAACAAACAAACAAACAAAACCCCAAAACCTCAGCATTGGCCTATGAAACTCCCTCAAAGAAAATTAGATTTTGGTGAGTTAGTTCCATACTACATTCTGAAGGAGCTGTATGAGTTTATCTTTTGATGAGTATATTAAATATTAGCTATTTTATGAAGTGCCGAGTGTTCTGTAGAAGGCCCGGGATTTGGAATTAGAAGACATGAGTTCAAAAACAATTTTTTTTTTTTTAGCCCAGGGCCATTCTACCTCTGAAATATACCCCCAGCCCTATTTTTTATTCCTTATTTTGAAACAGGGTCTCACTAAGTTGGGGAGGGTCTCACTAAGTAGCTGAGACTGGCCGCGATCCTGCGATCCTCCTGTCTCAGCCTCCCAAGTTCTAGGATTACAAGCGTGGCCCACTACACCCGGCTATGAGTTCAAATTTTGACTTCCTCAAATGAACTAGGAACAATTTCGAGGTTCAATGTAATTATATATAAAAAAGGAGATATGACAAACTGATTTTAAAATTCATATGCAAGAGTTAAATGAAATAAGAAT
>PVLC010035420.1:0-16345 GCA_004027655.1 Graphiurus murinus | reverse complement strand
GCATTGATGCCTTCATTTCGATTATTTCATCTTTTACTTCCTTCAATGCTTCTGTTTGGTTTCTCTTTAGGTCTTCAAATTCTCTGTTTATTTGTTCCTTTATGTCTTCCTTTATTTCTTTAAAGCTCTGCCTACATTCTTTCTGAAAATCCTGTATTGTTTCTAGTATTAAAGATCTGAATTGTTCTTCTGGTAGTCTTTGCCATTCTGGGTTGGTGAGATCTGTTATTGAGGGGTTGTGGTGGCTCATTGTTTCTTTGTTATGTTTCCTTCACATGGTTTCCCTGTTCTTCGATTTATATCTTTGCTGTTCTTGCAAGTTTTCTTTTCCAATTGCTGTAGTTGGGGTTTAGGGGTGACAGGGTGTGTTCAGAGATAGAGTTTGGGTGAGAGGTCACCGTAACAGATGCAGGGATAGGGTAAAGAAGGGGGTAAAGATTAGAGATGGTAGATATTGATATGTGACAGGAAAAAGAGGAAAAGAAAAGAGAGGAGGTAAAGTATAGCAGAGAGGAGTATGGGAGGGGGCTTGTAAAAGGGGTAAGGAGGGGGTTCAATGACCTAAGCGAGAGATAACAAAGCAAGTATTCATCCAAATAAACATAAACAAATCAAAGCAATAACAGAGTTTAGACAGATAATATTTGAAAACTTAACACCAAAAGAGAATGAAAAAAACAAAACAAAACAAAACCAAAAACCAAAACAAAAAAAAAACAAAAAACAAAAAAACAAAAAACAAAAAACAAACCCCCCAAAACCCAAAATCTACAAATAGCAAAGAGACACTAAAACCAACGCTCTGCTAGTTCATAAGTACCGAGTTTAAATTTTCACGTGTGTCTTTGGCATTATTTATTTATTTATTTATTTATTTATTTTAATTTGCTCTGTCAGTGTAGGCAGAGAATTGCCCACTGCTAGTTTATGTCTCTGGACTCTCCACTGGGTCTGGCTGCAACTCTGTCTCTGCTTTTTGCTTTAGCAGTCTAAATCCAGGCCTTTCCAGATACCCTGTGTGCACTGGGTTCCTCCACCCTTCTGGCTCTGTCTAGGCTCTAGCAGGGCAGATGGCTGAGTCTACCCTTTGTTTTGTGAATCCCGCACCCTGCACCTGAGGTGCGCGTGGCCTGACTTACGTCTCCCTGCAGCTCAGCCTGTTCCCATTCTGATGACTAAGGGAGCAATCCTACACTGATGGTCTGTGTAGCTAGCAGTAAGTTGGTGGGAGGGGCTGGTGGCAAAAATGGCAACCGCTGTTCCCAGTGCGCGCAGGCTCCCCTCTCCGAGTTTGTGTTCGAGTTTCCAGTATTCCTTCTCTTACTTCCATCAAGAAGCTAGATGCACGCCTGTGCTCTTTCCTCCTTTGCGCCATTGCTCACTGCTCCATCTTTGGGGTGGTATGTAGACACTGGCCCGCGGGAGCTTCCGACTGGCCCGTGGGAGCTTCTGCCGACTGTGAGTGTTGCGGCTATCCCCACCTGGGTAGTTCGCGGAGATCTGGGGCCAACTCCACGCCTGGGCTGTTATCTGTGTCCCCGTGTAGTTAGCCGCTCACAGTGTCTGGCTCGTCCCTGCTGCTCCTTCCACAGTCTAATTCTTCCGCGCGGCGCTGATCCACTGCTGCGCAGGGTGCAGGGCCATAGCCCTGGGCGCGGGGCTGTAGTAAGTCCCCTTGCCCTTCTGAGTCCACTTTTTTGATCTTCTTTAGGTGTAGTTCAAATTTCACTTTTTTTTGTTGTATTTTTCTTCTGTTAAGATGCTCCTTATATGGTAAATTTTGTTCGAATTCACAGCATCTGGGGAGAGCTGTTTCATTCAGTCGCCGTCTTGGATCCGTCTCATATATATAATATATATATATATATATTTGTGTGTGTGTGTGTGTGTGTGTGTGTGTGTGTGTGTGTGTGTGTGGTACTAGGGATTGAACTCAGGGGCATTCTACCTCCAATCTACACCCCCAGCCCTATTTTGTATTCTTTATTTTGAAACAGGGTCTCACTAAGTTGCGGAGAGCATCACTAAGTACCTGAGGCTAGCGGTGAACCCGGATCCTCCGGTCTCAGCCTCTCAAGTACTGGTATTATAAGCGTGCACCACTATGCCTGGCTCTGAAATACATATTTTTGATAACTTCTCATTCAGTATTTTGAATAGTAAAAATTCATGCAACTTTTCTGAGTATGTAAAACCCATTCTAAGACTGAGTTTATTAATTAAAATATTACTCATATCTGGAAGTCAAAAATTTGACATAATAGAAGCAGAAAATAGAGAATGGTCACTAGAGGTTAGGAAGGATAAGGCAGAAACGGGATATGGGGAGGTTGGATAACTCGTACCAAAATACAGCGTTAAATTTCTATAGCACTATAGGATACCATTATTATAACATGATAGAAATGCTTCCATAGATTTTAAACTTGAACTGGAAGGAAAGTCAGTAAAAACTTTCTGAGTTTTCTATCTGAAACGAAAATATAATGAAATACCCCTATAATTTATAATAAAATCCAAATTGCCAAAAGGTCCTAAACTCAAGTCTTTGATCTCTATGGTAAGCTTGTACATTAAAAAATATGTTTAAAGCTCTTTATTTTTATTTGCACTATTCTATGCAGTCCATATGATTGTACAACATTTTACTGGATTCTGAAATTTGCCCACTGAGCATATATGTTCTTTTGGGAGAATTTAAGGAAAATGAGAGGAATATAATAGAAATAAAAACAATGGTCTTATGAGCACTATAACTTATTTGTATACTTAAATAAAATATAGATGTACTAGGGAAAGAAAGAACAACTAGATTTAGAAATAATATTATCTGGAAAACAATACAAGTAAGGGAATCAAAGGAATATTTTAGTACTTTTATCCTTAAATAGTTGGGTATTCAGCCAAATCCTAAGTTGTGGGGCCTTCATTTTCTGTCAGACATAATTCCTAAGGCTTCTTGGATCTATAGTCTTTAATATTTCTGTGTATCAAAGATCCTAGGATTTTGTGATGTTAGTGACAAGATAAGAAGAGAAAACTTTTGGTGAAGAGAGCATAGGTTAACTACAAGGGGATTTCTAAGGGAAAACAGTATTTTTAGAAGCATGGAGTGGCAGGAAGAAGGGACTCTGAAGGGGGAAAACAGGACAATATGCAAAGATATCATAAATTATTTAATAGACA
This sequence comes from Graphiurus murinus, assembly GCA_004027655.1. Lineage (NCBI taxonomy): Eukaryota > Metazoa > Chordata > Mammalia > Rodentia > Gliridae > Graphiurus > Graphiurus murinus. The sequence continues at coordinate 13,159 of PVLC010035420.1, read as the reverse complement.
TTTGCAGTAAATTAGTACTTAGAACAAAACTATTTTTTGTATTTGTTTGCATAGTTGTGGGTATATGATAGTTTAGTCCCAATCGCAGGCTTTAGATTTCAGTTGCTACAATCCTCAAGTTTGTAGCACTGCTATGAATGTGGCAGTATTTAGACACTGTGGACTCTCATGAGGTGGGGCCTAGTATTTGATAATTAGGTTATTTGAAGCACTGCTATTAAAAGGAATTAGTGCTGGTCTCCTGGAGTGAGTTAACTGTTACAAGAAAGAGTAGGTTGGTGGGCTAGGGTAATAGCTCAGTGGTAGAGGGCTTGCTATGCACAAGGTTTTGGGTTTGACACCTAGCATTGTAAAAAAATACAATGAATTTGTAATAAAGCAAGGCGGCCACCCAACATGATTGGGCCTTTCTGCATATAGCTGGTTGTTTCTATTTCTCTGTCATGTCATCCAGACAAGAGAGCTCTCACCAGAGACCCAACACATGAGGCTCCTGCATACTGGACTTTTAACATCCAAAGCAGTGGGCTAAAAAGCCTCTTTTCTGTACAAAGGATCCAGCCTCTGGTGTTTTGTTATAGCAACAGAAAACAGACTAATGTAATCACTTACTACCTTTCTCATTTGGGAAAACTCCCATAATTTTCTCATGGTCCAGTTTCTTCATCTGCAATATGAGGAAAATATTAATAACACTTTATAGAATAAGCTATAGGCTTATAAATAGATAAAGGACCTCAGGCAATTCCCTAATGCATAGGTTTCCTTGGTAGGATACACTGATTCATATTGCTATCATTATAACTGCATAAATATAAATTCATATTGCTATCATTATATATTGTCCAAACCAATAGACATTGTTCTTGAAAAATTAATACCTCTTAAATATTTTGGATCATCAATAGAAGTTTTTGAACAAAATAATTTGTAATTTATCATATTCTTTTCAGTTTCTGACAAGTTTATGAGCCATTTTTCATATATCCACTGTTATGTTCCAGCTATAGTTTGAGTGTGTTTTGAAGTGAGCTGGGACCTTGGTCTTCAGTGTGGCAATGTTGGGAGGTAATAAAACCTTTAGAGGTGGGGTTTAGTGGAAGGCAATTACATCATGAAGGTTCTGCCCTCAGAAAGGATCAATGTGGTTTTATTTGACCCTATATAGTTCTTGCAAGAGCAAATTGCCATAAAAGAGGAAGCCTAGCCTCTGAATCTGTCTTTCTTCTCTCACCATGTGACTGCTTTCACCCTTTCTCCATCATGACACCATCCACCATGTTGCTACATAGCCAGAAGGTCATCACCAGAGCCCAAACTGATGGAGTGAACTAATCTTGAACTTTAAGCCTTCTAAACTAGGAGCTAAATAAATCTTTTGTTTCATTACATGTTATATAGCCTCTTGAATTCTATTATAGCAACACTAAAGAGACAAACACATTCACTATTGTAGCAGACACTGTTCTAGAGGTTCAAACATTAAATAAAAATTATATCATAATTTAAGATGAATCTAATACTGGCTAATTATAGTAACTCTGGAAGAAAATAGTCTAGATTCAAATATTGGCTAGATTTAAATATTGGCTACAATTCTTCCTTAAAAACTTAACTTCAAGAATTTACTTCATCTATTTGTTTCTATTTCTTTCTTTGTAAAAATGTAAATCTATACCTAATATTATTTCAAAAGTAAATTAGGATAGAAGAACTCAGAAGACTATCTGACATATAGCAAATGTGTAAACCTGTTTAGAATTATTATGGCTTGAATTCTGAGGAGAAGAATAAAAGGAATTAACCAAAATCTAAATAGTAAATTGGTTTATAATAATTTGCTTTGTTAAGTAAAATTTCAAGCTTTTCTAAAATAAACAAAGGTATCTAGTTACAGATATCAGACCCTGTCTACCCATTGCAAATTAGCAAATTATTATGTCTACATAGTAATCTTTATTCCAGCCCATTCCCTTTCTCTATGGCATCGTGGCTTTGTGTAACAAAGCTTGTTTTTACTGGACTCATGGGAGCTGGATCTCATCTTATATTTCCTAATTATACAATTTTATGTACCTTCTCTTACTAAGAGTTGCTTTCCATGTTGCTCTATACTATGCTCAGGTTCCCCAGTACATTTCTTTCTTTGTGGCAATTTGGTTTAACTAGTGTATATTAGCTAATTTAACTTATTAAATTTAACTTATTTAACTAACTTCTTAAATAACTGGACTCAGGCAGGCTTTGCAAACATCCGTGGAACTTCAAGTTTGATTATAGGAACAGATAGAGCAAATGCACTCCCGCTACTTCTCTCTTTGCGCCCTTGCTAATTGCTCATGCTTGAAAACTGCTAAATTACTAGAAACTGGTCAGACCAGTCTCATAGACAAAGTTGGTAAATCTACAAAAACTCAGGCTTTTGTTGCTTCTTGATAAACAAACAAACAAACAAACAAAAAACCGAATGTGAAACCTGGCTATTATTTGTGACAGTTTAATTTTAAATTCATTTAAATCATTTTAAAATGCAGCTTTCTGGTCATAATAAAACACATTCTAAGCATCCAATAGTTACAAATCACTAGTACTCATTTGGGGACACCATACTAGCAGAAACTTTATCAGCATAGAAAAGTTCTATTGGATGGCAACGGACACACACCATAATAAAAATAACCAGGTACCAACCAACCTATAGAATCTTTCTTTTTACAATTCATAAATGTTATTAACATTCTGTAGTTAATGTGCTATATATTTTAACTTAGTGAGTATGCAAATCATAACACAAAAATACAAATATTTTGCAACTTTTATTATCAATTTAAGAATTTTAAAGTGACACTCTTTTTTAATCTAATGCGCTTTAAAAAGTCTTAGCGTAAAATATCTACAGTAATATTAAAATATTTTGTTATGTTTCTGAACTTTGAATTATAATCCAAACACTTATTCATTTAATTAATGGTTTATACATTAATTTTCTCAACGAATACTTCTGAATTCCTAACCTGGATCATACTCTACTAGGTCCTGAGAGTACAACAACAAACAAGTGAGATCTAGATGCATTTCATGGAATTAATTCCACTAGGGGAGATGAACACTACTCAAACAACTACTGGTGAATTTATAACAAGTATGTGAGAAGAATGAATTATTGACAGCATATTTAGAAGAAATGGGGAATAAAGAGAAGGTTTTCCTAAGGAATGAAAATTTGAAATCAGTACTGAAACTTACGAAAAAAAGTTATTGAAGAAAAATATATCAGAGAAGGGAAAATACTGAGTAAAATTTGGTGTCATACACAGCAAATGAAAATGAGGGGGGATATTTTGGAAACTACTTTAGTAGTCCAGATGAAAGAGGAAAATATCTTGGGCAAATGTAGCCAGGGAAAATACACAGGAGTGGATGAAATCTAGAAATATAGGAAGGCATTTATTATATTTATTATAAAATTATAATAAATTTATTAATTATTATAAATTTATTTGTTATTATAAATTTATCATAAAATAAATTTATAACAAAGTAAATATAGATTTAAAAAGAAACAAGGATGACAGAGGTGACTACAGTTTTTGATTCATAGAACTGATTTGGGAGACCCAATGATTAATTTAGGAGGCTATAAAAGATTTTAGGGGGAAGCTATAAGTTTAAATTGTATGATAATGATTTTGAGAATCATTTTGATTGGTTGTGTGAATGGACCTAGGAAAGTAGGTTTTAGCTTGGGCATATGAATATCATGAGTTCATTTCATTGCCAAAGATACCACAGTGGGAAGATTAGCAATATTTGTGAGAAAATAATTATGATTTGGAGAAGAATATAGAAGAGTTCCAAACTTGTCACCTTACCAACAGCTAATGGATTAACCTATAAATTTGAATAACTATGATTTGTCATACAGGCAACAGGAAATCCCAGTTATGAATCTAAAGGAAGAAAATGTGTTAACAAGCAAAGTATTACACAGTGTAAAAAAATCTCCTAGAAATTAAAATGTGGAACAAAAAACATTTCTAAGATTTGATGTGAGCAATCACTACTGACCCTAGTTAAAGTAGTGTCAGACAGCAAAGCTTTGGAAACAGAAGCCAGCCTGGAGCCTGGAATGGAAAGTGAGAATTCAGTGCATATGATTAATTAAATTCTGAGAAATTTGTGAGTGTGGATGAGAAAGTTAAGGCTATAGATATCAGAGGATGATGTTTCTGACAAAGATTGTGTGTGTGTGTGTGTGTGTGTGTGTGTGTGTGTGTGTGTGTGTGTGTGTGTTTGTGTGTTGGACAGGGAGACTGAGCATTTTTGAACCAGTCAGAGGATTCAGGCGGTTTATAGGGGAGTACTAGTCTGAAAGTGGCAGTAGGAAACATGGTCCTGGAATTAAGTCAATTCATGCTCTCAGAATAGCATGTTTGCACATTTTAACTCCTTTCATACTTATAGCTATGTATTATAATAGGAAAGGAAAAAAAGTGATACATATATTTATTCACATGAGAAAATGGAGACTCAAGATATTAGACAATTAATCAGTGACAGAACTGTAGGCAGTTAGATCTACAGTCCAATGCCTTTTTAATAGTCTCAGATGAAGTTAAAACAGAATATGAATAAAAAGATTATCATAGAAGGAATAAAAACATTCAGCGAACACAGATTTTCTTCCTGATTTAAGATGAAATAAGAAAAATTAAGAAGTACATTTAATGAATAAGAAGTCCACATGATCTTGCTGTGACTCATATAAAGATATGAAATCATTCTGAAGCTCTAGGCATAATATCTGCCATTTTTTTTAGGATTTGCTTTACTGAAATTCTCTTATGTAGCAAGAACTACCACTCCTAATGTATTAATTTCTATATCTGGTGTTACAACATACAAATTATCAAGTAAATTTTGTCACAGTTGGCCTTTGCTTACTATTTCCTACTTTACATATTATATTATTTTACAATCTATTTAATAATATATTGAACCTGAGCATTTCCAGGACTCACGGTACCATTTCAATTTTCCTAGGTGCTCACAATGGAATTTAATTAATAATTCACAATAGTGTACTAAATAATGAAAGCTCTGCCAAAGTGTCTTTCATGTCATCTGGCCCAAGCCCTTCCTGAGATTTGTACTTGTTTGTTGCACACAAATATTATTGGCATAACTCCACAGGAAAACATGTTTCTGTCAATCAAATCCCAGGATGTGGGAACAACCTGCTGATGGATCCAAATTGCACATTCAATTATGAAAAACATAAAATTCCATAATAAATATTTTCTAAAACAAACATGGTAGCCCAATAATGAAATATAAATAAAAAAAGAGTTTACAACACAGTCAGAAGTGTTTAAAATGATGGATGGAAATGTTATTTGAGAAAGGAATACAGAAGAAATGAGTACTGCCCACTTGAATAAGGAATATATATGTTGCATTATTTATGATTCCCCAATATACTCAGAACATCAGTGGCTGGCTAATGAGGACAGGAGACTAAACCAGGAAGTGAGAGTAATATCAGTGAGATGATGAGATTGGAGCTTCTATCCCCTGGGCCCATATGCAAACACCGATTCTGGCAGCCATTACGTACAATACTATTTTTGTATGAATTCTTTTTTTTAAATTTTTTATTGTAGTAATTCATAAATAATTTAAAAATGGCAGGTGGATGCATTTAAGAGGCTAAGAAGATCAGTTTTATTCCATCTGGATCACACCTCTAACAAAGCAACTTTCTCTTGATAACTCCATGTCAAAAGAAATTCCCTTGGCTCACAATTTCTCCCATGGGGGAGAGCGAGGACAAGTGATCAGCCTACTTCCCTGCTGGATGTTGTCTACGAGGCTCCTTTCTGCACAGCCCCACCCAGAACACAGTGGGCATCAGCTAGGAACGACAGAAAGGGAGGGATCTCACAGCAAACAACACCTCATTAACAATATCTGGCTTTAGATCCTGCTAACCAACTCATGGACTAATCCAGAAGCCCAGATTACTAAGAAAAGTTTTTTTTTAATTGGTAAATCTCTAGATAGACTAAGAAAAACAGCAAGAGGGAGGTATCAAATAAAATTACTAACTGAAAGGATATAGTACAACAAATATCACAGAAATACAAGGGATTGTAATTTTAAGAGACTATTATGAACAACTGTATGCCAAAAAATTGAATAATCTAGAAAAAAGCGTGAATTCCTAAAAGCTTACCATCTACCAAAACTGAACCATAAAGCAATAGAAATCTAAACAGTCCAATAACAAGTACACATTTATTCAGTAATTAAAAATCTAATAAAAGAATCCACCAGATGGCTTCACTGGTGAATTCTACTAATATTTAAATGAAAATCAATGCCAATCCTTCTCAAACCTTTCCAAAAAATTGAAAAAGAGGGAACATGTCCAAACTCTCTCTATGAGGCCTGAATTAATCTGATACCAAAGCCAGATAAGGAGACTAGAAGAAAAGGAAACTATATATAGTATTCCTGGTGAACATAGATGCAAAGTTCTTTTTTGAAAAGCATCCAAATCAAAAGGAAAGAAGTAAAATTGTCTCTGCAGACAACATGATCTTGTATAGAAAATCCTAAAGGTGCTACCAAGAAAATAAAAAAATAAATAAATAACTTCAATAAATTTGGTAAGTTGCAGAATATAAAACCAACATAGAAAAATCAGTTACATTTTTATACAACAACAATAAAATATCTGAAAAAGAAATTCAGAAAAAATTCCATTTTCAATATTATCAAAAAGAATGAAATACTTTGGCATAAAATTAAGTTGATAAAAGATCTATACACTGAAAACTAAACCTGATAAAAGTAATTAAAGTAGAAACAAATCAATTGAGGCATACCCTAAATTCATAGATTAGAAGAAATTAGTATTGTCAAAAGTCCATACTTTCTAAAGCAATCTAGAGATCAATGTGCTAGGGTTCTTCAGGTTGTACTACATCCAAATATGTGACCTTGGCATTTGAAAATGCAGCAGAAGCAGAAAGATCTAAAATATTTATCTGATGTTCTCAAACATAGATCACAGATTCTTTCTAGAAGGGTTTCCCTATACCAAGAGGAATGAAAAGAAAACATAGAGATGCCAGAATTATCTGAACATTTCCAAAATTGGAGGGAAAAATAAGCATACAGGAAGAAGCCGGACACAGAAAGACAAAAATTGATCTCATAATTGTGTCTTAATCTGCTTAGGCTTCTATAACAAAATTCCATAGGCAGACACTTTATAAAGAACAGAAATTTAGTCTTCATAATTCTGGTGGCTACAAAGTCTAAGATCACTGCATAGACATACTTAGTGTCTTGGGAGGGACTGTTTCCTGATTTTAAGTAGCACCTTATTACTGTGTTCTCACATAGTAGAAAGGACAATCCAACTCTCTGATGTCTGTTTTACAAGAACACAAACCCCAATCAAGAGATGTCTGTCTTTATAACTTAATCACTCTATGAAGGCCCTACCTCCTAATATTATCACCGTGGGTATTAGAAATTTCACATGTAAATTTGAAGATGACTTACGCATTTATACCATATCAATGCAGAATCTAAAGTAGTCAAACTCATGGATGCAGAGAGCAGAATGATGATTGTCTGGGTCTTTGGTAAGTGGGAAATGAGAAAGTGGTTTCTAAAGAATAGAAAGCTTCAGTTATGCAAAGAAATACATTCCAGAGATCTACTATACAGCATAGTCCTGACAGCTAATGAAACTTTATTGTATAGCCATGCTCTTTGAATTTTCAAGATAGAAAACTTGGATTTGTCTACATCATTGAGTTTATTCCCCACAATCAATCTATAATCAAATCCTTTGAAACCTTCTTAAGAAATATCTCTCAAATTCTTCATTTTTCCCAACACCAAAACCCCAGCCAGATCCTCTTCACTTCATTGTTGGACATACTACATTCAATCTTCATAGGATAAAATACAACATTTTGAAGTGAAAATTTCACAAAGGCCATTTTCAAGTGTATGTAACTTTTTCCTGCATCACTGATAAGGCAAATTCTAAACTCAGCAATCTGTTTTTTTAATTTTATTTATTTATTTTATTTTTTTATTGTAATAATTCGTGCTTTGTATGTATAAATCTTTGTTAGGTACAAATTGATAAAGACAAATGTGCACACATTTCTCATCTGACCCCTTCCTCAATTCCCACCCCGCTCCCTCACCCTCCCTCCCTCTCAAGTTCAGTGAGTGACCTTGATATAATTGTGTAAGTACATCATGTGCCTTAGGGTGTCCCCCCTCCCTGTCCATCCCCTTCGGTTAAATCAACTTCTTTGTTTTTTTTTTCCAACCATGTAGAGAAAGTTAAATAGGATCCCAACTTCTTCCACTCACATTTATTCACTATCCTTGAATTCTACCCAAAGGAAATAAATTTATTAGTTAATTAAAGCCTGAAGTTCTTGTCTGATACCCTATTTGATAATATTGTATATGTGGAGAATAGGAAGAACAAGGATGCTGGAATAAAATATATCTAGGTTTAGACGTTGGCTTTGCCATTTACTGTGTAATGATGAGAAAGTTTCTAAACATTTTCTGCTTAGTTTGTTCATTGTGGAATGGACATTAATAAAAGTCAACTTGTAGGAGTTCGGTGTGGAAAAAAGAATGCTATCATCTATCTATATATCCATCTATCTATCATCTATCTGTCACCTGTCATCTATCATCATAATCATCTATCTATCTATCTATCTATCTATCTATCTATCTATCTATCTATCTATCATCATCATCATCTATTTATCTGTCCATCTTGAATATAGCATGTTCTCAATAAATAAAAGCTCTTGTGGTGTTTTTCCTTCCTTTATTTTCCTTCTTTCCCCCTCCCTCCCTCCCTCCCTTCCTTCCTTCCTTCCTTCCTTCCTTCCTTCCTTCCTTCCTTCCTTCCTTCCTTCCTCCCTCTTTCACTCCCTTTACATGCTTTTAATAAAACATTCTAATTTTTTTCTACAAAGAAAAACCTGTACTTGGAAGAGAATAGCAGTTCCCCTTTAAAGGGGTTGATTTCCTTTTGTAAGATATAGGAACTGATGGCTGAAGTGCTATTTCTTTTTGTTTGCAGCCTAAGTTTAAACCACAGAAAACAGCAAAACCTTGCCTGGCTTTATTTCCTGTGTATCATAACTTAGATATTCAAAGGATCTTTGCTTTTTAGCTTCCAAGTGAAAAGGGTTTGTTTATGGTGTCTACAAAGATAAGAACAAAATTTGCTAATTAGAAATTGAAAAGACTTAGTAAATCAACAGGCCTTTGTTGTTAGGTTTTGATCATGGGAAAAGGAATTTTGCACTTGCCTAGACACATACAAAAGGCAATTTGTTAAAATAGCAAAAGAGCAGCAAAGGTTGTCTGTGTTTCAGTTTACTCTAACTATACTGCAAGTGGAAAGAGGAGGCTGTTTACCAGCTCCACAATAGTCATGTTTTTGGTATGAAAGAAGAATCTGAAAGGGCAAACTTATTTAGGCTTAAAAATTATTCAGTTTCTCTTTCTAATGAGATACCACCTGAAACAAATTATTTATCTGTCAATAAGAGAGAACTTGTATTAGGGACAGAACCTATTTATAAATGTGAGGGAATTTTACTCACTGCTGTGACACTTCTCCTTTCTCCAATTCTATTCTCTATGTGAGAAATCAATACGCCTGTACAGCAGACAGGCAAGAGGAGAGACCACAGGGGTAAGGGCTGGAAGGTGGACAAAAAGCTCTAATGTGAAAGAATGAAGACAGCCACATTTGAGTTGATAATTGCATTTCATTCACCTGAATATTGGAAGATATGTGGTTTGCCATTTAAAATGATTTGGTTAATAGATGACATGAAACTATTGAAATGGAAATGTTGAGTGGAAAGAATATTTTGCCTCCTTGGAAATTATGTGTAGGAGTTTACACCTGTGGGAGGGGTGACTGTCCCAGAAGAATGAGCCAGGAGTGAATGGGCCTGGGGAGGTGAGCATGAGGCTTTTTTCTATTTGCATGTTGGGGTTCTTTCAACTCCTTTGTGCTTTAAAGGAGAATATCATAACATCACCAACAATAGTTTATCTTCTCTTTTTTTATGAAATGCTTATATTTAAATTCCAGATTAACCTCCAGGCCATTCCTCCAACTCTTATTTGGATACTGAAGAGTTTTCTAACTATAGAGGGGTAAATCAGTAATTCTTCAATTCTGGATTCTACTATGAATGTTACTCTGAGACTAGACACTGGGGAACTTTGTGGGCTTTCTCCTTGACTGTCCTGAATTGTGCCTGTAATGCATCCCAAAGATCACTTTCCTTGTCATTTGGCTCCTAAATCGAGCATGTGAGTGCCACCTATGACTCAGAGCCACCAGGTAGTCTGCATGCATTAGACAGTGGAGAGAGCAAAGGTGAGCACCCTGGTATGGGGGCACCCGTGAGAGAAGTAGACTTTTAACCCCTGATGAAGGCTGTGCAAACCACACACAGCAGGATATGAGCTGCCTGGAGATGAGCACCAGTAGCTTCTTGAACATATTTTTTTTTTTGAGGTACTGGGGATGGAACCCTGGGACATTCTACCTCCAAGCTACAGCCCCAACCCTATTTGTTTTTTTACTCTTTATTTTGAAACAGGTCTCATTAAGTTGTGGAGGGCCTCACTAAGCAGCTGAGGCTGGTTGTGAATCGGTATCCTCCAGTCTCAGCCTCCCAAATGCTGGGATTACAAGCGTGCGCCACCACACCCAGCTCTCTTGAACATCTTTTTTTTTTTTTTGCGGTACTAGGAATTGAACTCAGGGGCATTCTACCTCTGAGCTACACTCCCAGCCCTACTTTTTATTCTTTATTTTGAAACCAGGTCTCACTAAGTTGCGGAGTGCCTCACTAGGTAGCTGAGGCTGGCCTTGAACCTGGATCCTCTGTTCTCAGCCTTGAACATCTTAATAGCAAGTTTGAGCAAATTAGTTCTTGAATCCAGTATCCTATACACCGAATGTAACATGGTTATTCAAATCTCTTCTAAAAATAAAAAACAGTAACTTCTCTCCAATTAGGTACTTTTGTTGAAATAAAGAGTTTTTCCTATATTTTGTGTAATATTATGTTATTGAACGAGAAGATATGGAATAATATTGTGCCTTCCATGGAATTCTTGTCTTATATGCTTTGTTTTGTTTTGTTTCTAATGCTTTGTATCAGCCTGCACAAGTTGTATGTTTTCAATATGATTTGGAGGCTAATACATTTAGATTCTCAGAGAAAGACTCCATAAAACAAATATTTATTGAGCACCTACTCTAAGCTATGTGTCCTGCCCAGTGGAAATGGGAATAAATAGCATGGTTTTAATCCCAACGAGTCTACAGAAAAAGTGAGAGACTAAAACTTAATAAAATAAAAACTTACATAACAACTTCTGGAATACCTATGTCAAAGATTAGGGTTGGAAGACTTATCAGACAAAAATATAGGGCACTGATTTAAATTTGGATACAAGATAGAAAATGAAACTGGGCATGGGTGGCACACGCTTGTAATCCCAGTACTTTGGAGGCCGAGACAGAATAACTACAGGTTCATGGCTAGCCTCAGCAACTTGATGAGCCCCTAGACAACTTAGTGAGACCCTATTTAAAAAAAAAAAAACTCGGAGGACAGGGAGTTGGGGGGGTGTCAGAGGTAGAATGCCCCAGGGTTCAATCCCCTGTAAAACACACACACACACACACACACACACACACACACACACACACACAGATAGAAAATGAATTATTTTCAATAAGTTTCCAAATATTGCATCGGACATACTAAAAAGTTGTCAATATGGAATTTAAACTTAACTCTCTATTCAGTATTTTACCAAGGGAAGATTTTTAAATCATTGCTAAGTACACATCAGAATTAAAGAGTATAGAATAGTAATTGATATAAAAGATAGAAAAAATTATAAGGCCCATTCAAATAATGAAGATATTAATTTAGTCTAATAAATATAGGTAAGAAAATCAGCAATTTGGTGGATGTGAAACTAACCCCGTATTAATATATGGGTGTGGAGTTGGGTATGGTTGTGTGTACCTGTAATCCCAGTACTTGAGAGGTTGAGATAGGAGGATCACAGGTTCCAAGCCAGTCTCAGTAATTTAGTGAGGACTTTAGCAATTTAAGGAGCCCTATTTCCAAATAAAAACAAAATAGAGCTGGGGATGTGGGTTGGAGTAGAAGGCCTTAGCACCGCCCTTCCCTCCACCCCACATGCACATCTTGGCTTGGCACCCCTACTTGACGTGGCAATCAGAATTCCATTATAAAAGGAACTGTGCGTATCTGTGTGCTGAAGGAGAATGCAGTATGTACTTTTCAGCCCCAGGTTCTGAATGGAGTCCTTACCTTCGGGTAATGTTGATGCTGATCTTGTATGTCATTCTACAACTCCAGCCTGCCCAATTTACGTATGGGAAGACTATGTTCAGTGCTGTAAGAAACTGCTACATTATCTTACAAAATGCCTGCACTATTTTGTATGGTCACTAACAGGTTATGTAATAGGAATTCCTGTTGCTCCCAAACTTCATCAGCAATTGATATTGCCTGGTTTAAAATTAATTAAATCAATTCTAATTCATATTGCTATCTTGTTGTTTTAACTTCCATTTCCCTAATGACAAATGGCAAGTGGCAAGTCTGTGGTTTACCTTTTTATCCTCTTACTTGTGGCTCTTGCAGAGTAGAAGATTTAAAATTTAATAGCATCCAGCCAGGCGTGGTGGCTCACGCTTGTAATCCCAGCATTCGGGAGGTTGAGACTAGAGCATCTGGGTTGGTGGCCAGCCTCAGCTACCTAGTGAGGCACTGCGCAACTTAGTGAGACTCAGTTTCAAAATAAAGAATAAAAATTAGGGCTGGGCACCTTACTGAATTTGTTGATCAGTTCTATAAGTTTTTTGGTTGAGTTTGTTGGGTCGTCTAAATATAGTATCATGTCATCTGCAAAAAGGGATAGTTTTAGTTCTTCTTTCCCTATTTTTACCCCTTTGATTTCCTTCTCTTGCCTTATTGCTCTGGCTAGAGTCTCCAGTACTATATTAAAGAGAAGAGGAGAT
>PVLC010035419.1:0-16336 GCA_004027655.1 Graphiurus murinus | reverse complement strand
TTATTTATTTATTTATTTTTGCGGTACTGGGGATTGAACTCAGGGGCATTCTACCTCCGAGCTACACCCCCAGCCCTATTTTTTTATTCTTTATTTTGAAACCGAGTCTCACTAAGTTGCGGAGTGCCTCACTAGGTAGCTGAGGCTGGCCGCGAACCCGGATCCTCCGGTCTCAGCCTCCCAAATGCTGGGATTACAAGTGTGCGCCACCAGGCCTGGCAAATTATTATTATTATTATTATTAATCACTATCATTATTATTTGTACTGGGGACTGAACCCAGGGGCATTCAATCTGCAACCTACACCCAAGCTCTTTTTTTTTTTTTTTTTTTTTTTTTTGCGGTATTGGGGATTGAACTCAGGGGCATTCTACCTCCGAGCTACACTCCCAGCCCTATGTTTATTCTTTATTTTGAAACAGAGTCTCACTAAGTTGCGGAGAGCCTTACTAAGTAACTGAGGGTGACCTCGAACCCGGATCCTCCTGTTTTAGCCTCCTAAATACTGGGATTACAAAAGTGCGCCACCACACCCAACTTCCCAAGCTCATTTTATTTTGACACAGGGTCTCGCTAAATTGCTGAGCATCTCAGCTAAATTACTGAGGCAGGCATCGAACCTATCCTTCTGTCTCAGCCTCCCAAGTATTGGGATTACAAGTGTGCGCCACGCTCGGCTGGGCTGAGCAAATATTACATGTTAATGTTATGCCAGACATTCTGCAGACAACCCTAGTAAGAACTATCACCCCAAATTCGTGAAAGTTAACACAGAAAGAGATTAACCCTCTTGTTCGGACCAACACAGGGAAAGTGATTTGAACCAAATATATTGGACCCCAGAGACTCTAATCTTGACTGCATGGCTAGATCACATCCCCTTAAAAAATATTTTTCCAGTCCATCCTTCTCATGGGCCATGAGAATGAGCTTTCTAGAATGTACAGTTTGCTTACACTCTGAGGAACGTGACTCTTCGTGAAAGGAACTAAGGCTCAATTCAATGAAGTTTGGAAAAGTTCCCAGCATCTAAGATGGGGCTTGGTACACAGTAGGCTCTAATCAGATATGCATTGAAGGGAAAAGCAGAAATGGGGAACCCAAAGGCCAGAAGGGGGTAAAATCTCTCCCTTCCTGTGAGTTGTCAGTTGGAGAGACTCCGCCTCCTCGTTAGGATCCGATGGTCCTGGATCTTGGGAATGGACAGGAAGCAGGGCAAGGCGGGGGCGTGACCTGCTAAAAAGGCGGGTAGCTGAGCGACCGCTGATTGGTCGGCACTTTGGCGCGCGCCAGCAGATCTTGTCCCAAGGCACGAGGTTGAGCAGGCGCTGTGCAGGAGAACACGGCCCTTGCGCAGGGCGCGTGCGCAGGGCCACTTGCACCCTGCCCTTCTAACGCTTTCCAGCCTCGCGCCCCGCACACCTTGGCGGGAACTGGTAGGGGCGTGGCCTGGCCTCGGGAGCCCACTCCTGTGCACTACTCAGGCCTCGCGCCGAAGCCTCGCGTCCCGTCCGGGGAGTTCGCACCCATCCTTCTCCGGGGTTGGGAACGAGGTGGCCAGGGCTCGCGTGCAGGAGAGCTACCTCCCGGGACCGGCGCGAGGCGCTGCCTGATCGGCCCCCAAGTGTGGGACTGGCAGGAAACCAGGAGCCAGGGCCTCGCGCCATTTTGCACGTCCTGAGGCGGGTGCTGGAGGCCAAAGGGAATGGGGCGGGGGACTCCCCCTACCCTCAGCCGGCGGGAGGAGAGCCCCAAATCCCCAGAGCAGCACTTTGTGGGCTGCGGTCTCTCTTTGGAGGACCTGTTCTGGGTGTAGGGACTTGGGTGGGGCCGGGCCTGGGCAGCAGAGCCAGAGTTTGGGTTTGAGCCGGGGCGGGGGTGGCTAGGTTTGGGGATCCAGGCTACCTACCACAAGAAGGCTGTGTATGAACAGGATTGGGGATCTGCGCTCTCAAGTTAGGATCTAGAGTCTTGGGAAGTGTTTAGAGGTTACTGGTTTTGGAATCTGAAGACTGGAAGTTTTCCTGTTGGAATCTGGACATCCTAATTTGAGGATCTGGAAGTCTTAGTTTGGCATTCTGGAATATCATTCGAAGGGGCCTGCAGTCTGATTTGGGAGTGAAGCCTCAGTATAGATCTTGGGCTTCAAATCTCAAAGTAGAGTGTGGGATATGAAATTAGTATCTTGGAGTCACGGTTTGAGTCTTTTTTTTTTTTTTCTTGTGGTACTAGGAATGGAACACAGAGGCATTCTACCTTTGAGCTACCCCTCCAGCCCGATTTTATTTCTTATTTGGAAACAGGATCTCGCTAGATTGATGAGTGTCACTATTTGCTGAGGCTGTCCTCAAACCTGCGATCCTCTTATTTTAGCCTCCCAAGTACAAGGATTACAGGCATGTGCCACCACACTCATCTCAATCGTTTGGGTCTTTAAGATTAAATTTTAAGCCAGGCATGGTGGCACACGCTTGTAATCTCAGTACTTGGGAGGCTAAGACAGGAGGATTGCAGGTTTGCGGCCAGCTTCAGCTACTTAGTGAAGCCCTCCACAACTTAGTGAGACCCTGTTTCAAAATAAAAAATAAAATAGGACTGGGGGTGTAGCTGGGAGGTAGAATGCCCCTGGGTTCAATTACCAGTACCACAAAAAAATAAGTAAAATAAAACGATAAAAAGTAAAATAGGGCTGGGGATGTAGCTCAGAGGTAAAATACCCTGGGGTTCAGTTCCTAGTACAAAAAAGTCATAGTTTTAGTGTATTGATATCACATTCTAGAGATCTCAAGCAAGTTTTCAGGCCTGCTGGTCCCGATTTCAGGGTCTGGTATCTCATTATTAAGGTCTAAGTTCTCAAGTCAAAGTTTAGGAATTTGCAAGTTTTAGTTGTAGGTCTAGATCATGATTTAGGAGCCTAGATTTGCAATTTGGGATTCCTGGGCTTCAGTTTAGAGTTTTTGTTTTTATTTTTTTGTGGTATAAGGAATTGAACCCAGGGGCATTGTACTTCTGAGTTACACCTCAGTCCTTTTTTTTTTTGAAATAGGGTCTCACTAAATTGCTGAGGCTGGCCTCCAACCTGAAATCCTCTTGTCTCAGCCTCCCAAGTACTGGGATTACAGGCATGTACCACCACATTCTGCTCCCCTCCCCCCCTCCACTGATGATTGATTGAACCCAGAGGCATTTTTTTTTCCCTACTGGTAATTGAACCCAGGGTATTCTACAGCTGAGCTACACCCAGCCCAACTTTTTTTGGGGGGGCAGGGGTTAAACTCAGAGGCATTTTGCCTCTGAGTTACACCCCTGGCCCTATTTTATAGTTTGAAACAGTCTCATTAAGTTGCAGAGGACATCACTAAATTGCTAAGACTGGCTATGAACCTGAGATCCTCCTGTTTCAGCCTCCCAAGTACTAGAATTAGAGGTGATTCCCACTATGCCCAGCTCAGTTTAGAATTTTAATTCAAGCCTCTGAGACCATAGTTTTAGGGAAAGGGGACTCTATTTTGATATCTGTGGGTGCTCAAAGAAGCACCATGGGAATTGGGCATGGTGGTGCACGCTTGTAATCCCAGCATTTGGGAGGCTGAGACCGGAAGGTCTGGATTCGAGGCCAGCCTCAGCTACTTAGTGAGGCCCTCTGCAACTTAGTGAGACCCTGTTTCAAAATAAAGAATAAAAATAGGGCTGGGGGTATAGCTCGGAGGTAGAATGTCCCTGAGCTCAATCCCCAGTACTGCAAAAAAAAAAAAAAAAAAAAAGAATAAAAATAGGGCTGGGGATGTAGCTTGGAGGTAGAATGCCCCTGGGTTCCATTCCCAGTAACTCCCCTCCCCCCCAAAAAAAGCACCATGGGGAAAATGAAAAATGCCTGTTATGTGGACCATACCTCCTGAAATCCCAGAAGTCACTAATAATTCTTTTTTCTCTTTGCAGATGTTGGGTTCCAGTGGACACTTGTGTTCTTCTGAACAGCCCAGAGCTAGTTCCGGGGGTCCCAGTGACAGGTAATGGCTCCCCCCATTTCCCTTACAGCTCCAGCCACTCTGGTTGAATAATAACATGATATTTAATGAGCATTTACTGTTTGCCAGACTCTTTGCTAAGCCCTTTGTTTTTTTTGTTTGTTTGTTTGTTTGTTTTTTTGCGGTACTGGGGATTGAGCTCAAGGGCATTCTACCTCCGAGCTATACCCCCAGCCCTATTTTTTATCTTTATTTTGATAACCGAGTCTCACTAGGTTGCGGAGTGCCTCACTAGGTAGCTGAAGCTGGCCACGAACCCCGATCCTCCGGACTCAGCCTCCCGAATGCTGGGATTACAAGCGTACGCCACCATGCCCGGCTGCTAAGCCCTTTGATTGTATGGTATCTGTTAATTCTTACAACTCACAGGAATTAGGCAAGAATATTCCCACTATTTACCAGATGAGAGAATTCTAAGGTCTTTATAAGAGTTAACATTCTGAGTGGTTGAGTGGGGTTTTTTGTTTGTTTTTTGGTGCTGGGGATGGAATCCAGGGCCTTGAGCCAGCCCCCAGTCTGAGTTTTTTAAATGTCTTCCCCCCCCTTTTTTTTTTTTATGTACTAGGGATAGAATGCAGGGGCATTCTACCTCCTAGCTATACCCCAACCCCAAGCCCTACTTTTTATTCTTTTTTTTTTTTTTTTTTTTTTTTTTTTTTTTTTTTTTTTTTTTTTTTTTTTTTTTTTTTTAGTACTGGGAATTGAACTCAGGGGCATTCTATCTCCAAGCTACACCCCCAGCCCTATTTTTTATTCTTTATTTTTTTGAAACAGGGTCTCACTAAGTTGGGGAGTGCCTCACTAGGTAGGTGAGGCTGGCCTCGAACCCGGATCCTCCTGTCTCGGCCTCCCAAATGCTGGGATTACAAGCGTACGCCACCACCACCCCCGGCTTTTTATTCTTTATTTGAAACAGGGTCTCACTAAGTTGCAAAGTGCCTCACTAAGTAGCTGAGGCTGGCCAGGAACCTGCAATCCTCATGTCTCAGCTTCCCAAGTACTGGGATTACAAGCATGAGTCACCATGCCCGACTCCCTCCTTTCTTTTATTCATTTATTTACCTACCAAGCACCTATGAAATGTTAGGATTTTTTCTTTTTCCCTCTCCAGTGCTGGAGATTGAACCCAGCGCTCTACCACTGAGTCATACCCCCAGCCCTAGGATTCTTACAGAAGAATTAATACAGATTAAAGGGTTGGGTTTTCCCTCCATCCAAAGTCTTGATAAAGAAAAAATAGCCAGAATTCATCTTATCCTCTGTGGTATCCCCTAATGTCTTTATCTCCAGCCATCTTCATTCATTTATTAACTACAAAATAGGTTCTCTACTTAGGCATGGTGCTCAGAAGGAGCATCATGAAGAAAATGAAGAATGCCTATCTCACTGCCCATTCCTCCTGGAACCCCAGAGATCACCAACAATTCAGTCTTTTCCCCTTTCTAGATATGGGTCCTTCTATTAATAAAGACTCTTAGTTGCTATGAACAGAAACCTAGTAAAGAGCCGGGCGTGGTGGCGCACGCTTGTAATCCCAGCATTTGGGAGGCTGAGACCGGAGGATCCGGGTTCGAGGCCAGCCTCAGCTACCTAGTGAGGCCCTCCACAACTTAGTGAGACCCTGTTTCAAAATAAAGAATAAAAAATGGGACTGGGGGTGTAGCTCAGAGGTAGAACGCCCCTGAGTTCAATCCCCAGTACTGCAAAAAAAAAAAAAAAAGAAACCTAGTAAAAATTGGCTTAAGCATGAAAGGGGATTTGTTGGATCATATTTTGTGTGTGTGTGTGGTACTGGGGATGGAACCCAGGGGCATTCTACCTCTGGGCTACATTCCCAACTTTGTTTTATTTTTTATTTGGAAACAGACTCTCGCTAAGTTGATGAGAACCTCATCAAGTTGCTGAGGTTGTCCTCGAAACCGATCCTCCTGTCAGCCTCCTAAGTACTGGGATTACAGGCATGCACCACCATGGCAGGCCCTTGTTGGATTATTTAAACAAAAAAATTCAGCCGAGCGTTGTGGCTCATGCTTGTAATCCCAGAATTTGAGAGGCTGAGACCAGAGGATCCGGGTTAGCAGCCAGCCTCAGCTACCTAGTGAGGCACTCCGCAACTTAGTGAGACCCTGTTTCAAAATAAAGAATAAGCCAGGCGTGGTAGCCCATGCTTGTAATCGCAGCATTTGGGAGGCTGAGACCGGAGGATCCGGGTTAGCAGCCAGCCTCAGTACCTAGTGAGGCACTCCGCAACTTAGTGAGACCCTGTTTCAAAATAAAGAATAAAAAAGTAGGGCTGGGGGTATAGCTCGGAAGTAGAATGCCCCTGAGTTCAATCCTCAGTACTGCAAAAAAATAAAATAAAGAATAAAAAATAGGACTGAGAGTATAGCTCGGAGGTAGAATGCCCCTGAGTTCAATCCCCAGTACCGCAAAAAAATAAAAATAAAAAATAAAAAAAAAATTCAGGGGTATCAGACTTGTGTGGTCCAGGGTGGGGGTTAAATGGTGTTGCCAGGAATCTGCCTCTCCTGACTCTGCTGTTGTCCTAGTTGGCTTTCTTCTCAAGTGCCCTCTCTCTGAGAGGGCAGGATGGCTCCCAGCCATCCTCTAAGATTGATTGATTCTGATTGGCCAAACCTGGGGTTATGCCCCCCCACCCTGAGCCAATCACTGTCATTCTTCTTTCCTGGACCTTGATTCTATGATCCCTTGTAGAAGGGGAAAGGGGATTAGCTTTTCTAAACTGTATACTTTGAGAATGGAGGGGTGGTTGCCCAAAGAAGACTCAAGATACTATTTCCAAAAACAGGAGGATTGGATGTTGGTTAAGCAAAAACAGCAGTTATCGACCATATCATCCAATACAATACCCCACCCTATTCCTATTTATTTATTTATTTATTTATTTATTTATTTATTTAGGTACTGGAGATTGAACCCAGGGTCATTCTATGTCCATGCTATACTCCCAGGCCTTTGTGTGTGTATGAGGGTGGGGATGGAACCCAGGGGCCTTCTGCCTCTGAGCTACACCCCCAGCCCTTTTTTAAAAAATTTTGTTTTAGCAAGGCATGGTGGCGCACACTTGTAATCCCAGTACTTAGGAGGCTGAGACAGGAGGATCCCAGGTTCCCAGCCAGCTATTTAGGGCTCTGCAACTTAGTGAGAAAATAAAGAATAAGGCCGGGCATGGTGGCGCACACTTGTAATCCCAGTACTTGGGAGGCTAAGACCGGAGGATCTGGGTTCTCGGCCAGCCTCAGCTACTTAGTGAGGCCCTCCACAATTTACTGAGACCCTGTTTCAAAATAAAGAATAAAAACCAGGCATGGTGGCGCACGCTTGTAATCCCAGCATTTGGGAAGCTGAGACTGGAAGATCCAGGTTCGTGGCCAGACTCAGCTACCTAGTGAGACCCTCTGCAATTTAGGAAGATCCTGTTTCAAAATAAAGAATAAAAAATAGGGCTGGGGGTGTAGCTCGGAGGTAGAATGACTCTGGGTTCAATCCCCAGTACCAAAATAATAATAATAATAAGTCCAGCATAGTGGTACATGCTTGTAATCCCATTACTTGGGAAGCTGAGACAGGAGGATCCAAGTTCTTGCCAGCCTCAGCTACATAGTGAGGCTCTCTGCAACTTAGTGAGACCCTATTTCAAAATAAAGAATAAAAAATAGCCGGGCGTGGTGGCGCATGCTTGTAATCCCAGCATTTGGGAGGCTGAGACCGGAGGATCCGGGTTCGAGGCCAGCCTCAGCTACCTAGTGAGGCACTCCCCAACTTAGTGAGACCCGGTTTCAAAATAAAGAAAAAAAAATAGGGCTGGGGGTATAGCTCGGAGGTAGAATGCCCCTGAGTTCAATCCCCAGTACCACAAAAAAAAAAAAAAAAAAAAAAAAAGAATAAAAATTAGGACTGGAGCCAGGCGTGGTGGCACACGCTTGTAATCCCTGCATTTGGGAGGCTGAGACTGGAGGATCCAGATTCAAGGCCAGCCTCAGCTGCTTAGTGAGACCGTCCTTAGTGAGGCCCTCCGCAACTTAATGAGACCCTGTTTCAAAATAAAGACTAAAAAATAGGGCTGGGGTTGTAGCTCAGAGGTAGAATGCCCCTGGGTTCCATCTCCAGTACAGCAAAAAAAACAAAAACAAAAAAATAGGACTGGGAGTGTAGCTCAGAGGTAGAATGACCATGGGTTCAATCCCCAGTACCTAAAAAAAAAAAAAGAAAGAAAGAAAGAATATCAGATGTTGATAAATAATAAAGGGATATGACAAAGAATGTGCTTTTTCTTTTCTTTTTTTTTTTTTTTTTTTTTGTGTGTGTGTGTGTGAGAGAGAGAGAGAGAGAGATACTGGAGATTGAACCCAGAGGCATTCTACCTCCAAGCTACACCCCCAGCCTGATTTTTTATTTCTTATTTGTAAACAAGATATCATTAGGTTTATGAAAGTCTCATTAAGTTGCTGAGCCGGGCGTGGTGGCGCACGCTTGTAATCCCAGCATTCGGGAGGCTGAGACCGGAGGATCGGGGTTCGCGGCCAGCCTCAGCTACCTAGTGAGGCACTCTGCAACTTAGTGAGACTTGGTTTCAAAATAAAGAATAAAAAATAGGGCTGGGGGTGTAGCTCGGAGGTAGAATGCCCCTGAGTTCAATCCCCAGTACCGCCAAAAAAAAAAAAAAAAAAAAAAAATAATTAAGTTGCTGAGTGAGCCACCACACCCAGTGTGAATGTGCTTATTTAGATTGGGTCACAGAAGGTCTCTCTGAGGAGGTTACATTTAAACTCAATTCTGGAATGGTAAAGAAGAAACTAGCCATGCAAAAATGCAAAAGGACATTGCAGGCAGAAGGAATAATTAAGGACAAAGGAGGAAATAAATTTGGCAGTTAAGCCAGGTGTGGTGGCGCATGCTTGTAATCCCAGCATTTGGGAGGCTGAGACCAGAGGATCCGGGTTCGAGGTCAGCCTCAGCTACCTAGTGAAGCACTCTGCAACTTAGTGAGACCCTGTTTCAAAATAAAGAATAAAAAATAGGGCTGGGGGTATAGCTCGGAGGTAGACTGTCCCTGAATTCAAACTCCAGTGCCCCCCCCCCCCCCACACACACACAAATTGGCAGTTCAGAGAGACAGAAGGAGAACCAATGTGGCTAGAGCTCACTTGTGCCCTATAGTCCCAGAGGAAACAGGTTCTCACTAAGTTGTGGAGGGCCTCACTAAATAGCTGAGGCTGGCCGTGAACCCTGATCCTCCCATCTCAGCCTACAAGTATACTGGGATTATAAGTGTGCGCTACCATGCCCGGCTATTTATTTATTTTACTTTGAAACAGGATCTCACTAAGTTGCAGAGGGCCACTATGCCCAGGTATTTATTTTTTTATTTTGAAACAGGATGTTACTAAGTTGCTGAAGCTGGCTACGAACCTGTGATCCTCCTGTTTGAGCCTCTCAAGTATTGGGATTACAGGCATGTGCCACCATGCCCTACTCAACTCCATGTTTTCTAAAAGGCCTGAAGAACATATATCAGCTGCCTCTCCTTTTTCTCTTTGTATTGTCATTGTGGCAAATTACTGGAAGACGGTGGTTTGGGCCCAAAGGATTTAATTTGTGGGGGGGGGAGGGGGGATTGAACCCAGAGGCATTCTACCTCTGAGCTACACCCTAACCTCACTAAGTCATCCCTCTCCCTTTCCACCATGTCCAGCACAGGGCCTAGCAAAGAAGAGGTATCAGTTCATGGGTGTGAACTGGAACTAAACATACATCTGTAGTCAAGGGAGTGTTTTTGGCTTGGCCATGATGCAGGTGATACAGATCTGTGGACATTCAGAGGAAGAGGAAGGCAAGGGAGGTAGCAACTGAAGCGGGCCTTGAAGGCAGGTGAGACAAGGATTGGTGACAGTGGAGGTGTCCAGGCAGCCCTGAAGGAGCTGCATGTACAGTGGCAGTAGTGTGTAATTTGAGAGGACTCTTAGCTTCTTTGTGTCTCCATCTGTCAGGAAATAGGGGCAGAGTTGTATGAGATTGATATGTTATGAATTATGAATTCAGGGATTAGGCTCTGGAAGTTCTGCAGCTGCCTGGGAGTCAGATTAGCTCATGCCCTTATTTATTTATTTTGTGGTACTGGGGATTGAACCCAGGGTCATTCTACCTCCAAGTTACATCTCTAGCCCTTTTTATTTTTATTTGTTTATTTATTTTTTTGGTCCTAGGGATTGAACTCACAGGCATTCTACCTCTAAGCTACACCCTCAGCTCTGGTTTTCTTGTCTTGTTTTGTTTGCGGGGGTGGGGGAGAATACTAGAGATTAAACCCAGAAGCATTCTACTTCTGAGTTACACTCCCAGCTCTTTTTATTTTTTGTTTTGAAACAGGGTCTCATGAAGTTGCTGAGAGTCTCACTAAATTGCTGAGACTCTCCTCAAACCTGTGATCTTCCTGTCTCAGCCTCTCAAGTCCTGAGATTACAGGTGTGCACCAACATGCCTGGCATAAAGACTTCTTGGATTCAATTCCCAGTACCAAAGCAAAAAGAAAAGAAAAAGAACCCTCACTCTGCCTTTTGCAGAGTGTATGGCTAGGGGACGACAGTTGGGGGGCTGGGAGGCCTGTAAGGGTGTCAGTATGCACCAGGGCAGCACTGTGGGTATGGAGAAACCAGAGAGAGGAGGAATGGGCAAGATTTGGTGACTGATTGCTCAAGGGGTGAAGGGACAGGGCATGGGACTCTGTCTTGGGTGTCCCAAAGTGGCAGTGGGGGACAGCCTTGAGAGGGGAACACTAAGACAAGAGGTTTAGAGATTAGATGTCAAATTCAGTTTTGGATATTCTAACCAAATCCAGCTCTTGTCCCAAAACAGGAATCAGAAGAAAAACCACTCCAGCAAGCTGCAAGAATTGGCATTGCTACTACCTGTGGCCCTGAAGACTGGTTCCAAGAAGCTCACCAAGGTATGGAGACTGAAGGAGAGGAGATAGACCAGGGAGGCAGGTCTTCAGATAGCAGTAAGCAGGAACCTGTCCTGGGAAACCTGGACAGACCCTTTTGGTGACAGCTTTGAAATGGAAATGGTCCTGCTCTGCATGGGAATTTCTAGGAGTCCAGGATCCCATGACCAGAACCCAAGGGGATTTTTCTATGCAAGAGAGACTAGGAAACTGGGAGGGGAAAACCAGAACCAAGAGTCAAGCAGCCTGGATTTGAGCCTCCGGCTTCACAGCCTGCAGAACCCTAAGTGGCTTCCTCTGGCTACTCAACCTCTGTAAGCCTCTGGTCTATTATCTTTTTTTTTTTTTTTTTTTTTTTTTTTTTTTGCGGTACTGGGGATTGAACTCAGGGGCATTCTACCTCCGAGCTACACCCCCAGCCCAATTTTTTTTTTTTATTCTTTATTTTGAAACCGAGTCTCACTAAGTTGCAGAGTGCCTCACTAGGTAGCTGAGGCTGGCCGCGAACCCGGATCCTCCGGTCTCAGCCTCCCGAATGCTGGGATTACAAGCGTGCGCCACCACGCCCGGCTGGTCTCTCATCTTAAGAAAAAAAAAAAAATACAACCAGGCATGGTTGCACATACCTGGAATCCCAGTACTCTGGAGATTGAAGACAGGAGGATTACAGGTCCAAGGACAGCCTCTGCAATGTAGCAAGACACTCAGCAACCTAGCGAGACTCTGTTTCAAAATAGAAATAAAAGCATGGTGACACACACTTGTAATCCCAGTACTTGGGAGGCTGAGACAGGAGGATCGCAGGTTCGCAGCCCGCCTCAGTTACTTAGTGAGGCCTTCTGTAACTTAGTGAGACCCTGTTTCCAAATAAAAAATAAAAAAAAATAGGGCTGGGGGTGTAGCTCAGAGGTAGAATGCCTCTGGGTTCAATCTCCAGTACTGCAAATAAAGAAATAAAAAGGGCTAAGGGTGTAACTCAGAGGTATAATGCCCCTGGATTCAATCCATAGTACCCCAAACAAGCAAACAAACAGAAACCAAAGAAAAATAACTCATTCTGTACATAGATATTGTGAGACTGAAATGGCAATGTCTGTGACAAACCTGATACATGCCCTGTATAAGTGTCAGTTCCCTCTGCAACTCTCATTTTAGGACCTGTGGTTTTCACCTTCATAAAGTAGGAATTGATAATGTTTCTCTGGGTGTCCCTACAGGCTACTCAATAAATGTCTTCATTGCCAAGCTAACACCTGGCTCCCAGCAGGAATAAGTTGATATGAGACTCAGAGATCTTGAAGGCATGGTGTGATGTATTCTTGCTGTGTGTCCTTTCATTCATTCATTAGCCCTTAAAGGAAAGCTTGTTGGATGCCAGAAGCTGGTCTGGTTCAACAAGGAGGCAAAGAAATTTGAGACTCACTCCTTTTCTGGGAACTCAACATCTGTCAGGAAGATGAAGATTTGAACCAAGCAGGAATAACTGATCCCGACTGGAATGTACGACTTACCTTTAGAGAGGGTCAGAGGAGTGGGTGTCTTGGACAGATTTGTCTGACCCCAACCTGGCCTTTTTCCTGTCCAGCACATTCTACCAACTACCAGGTCATGTTGAATCTTCCTGCTAAACATCTCCTTTTTTTTTTTTTTTTCAGAACTGGGGATGGAACCCAGGGGAATTCTACCTCTGAGCTACATACCCAGCCCTATTTTTTATTTTTTATAGTACTGGGGATTGAACTCAGGGACATTCTACCTCTGAGCTATACCCCCAGCCCTATCTTCCTTCCTTCCTTCCTTCCTTCCTTCCTTCCTTCCTTCCTTCCTTCCTTCCTTCCTTTATTGCGGTACTGGGGATTGAACTCAGGGGCATTCTACCTCCGAGCTACACCCCCAGCCCTATTTTTTATTCTTTATTTTTTTGAAACCGAGTCTCACTAAGTTGCAGAGGGCTTCACTAGGTAGCTGAGGCTGGCCGCGAACCCACATTCTCGGTCTCAGCCTCCCAAATGCTGGGATTACAAGCGTGCGCCACCACACCCAGCTTTATTCTTTATTTTGAAACAGGGTCTCACTAAGTTGCGGAGGGCCACACTAGGTAGCTGAGGCTGGCCGCGAACCCAGATCCTCCGGTCTCAGCCTCCCAAATGCTGGGATTACCACCACACCTGGCTCATTCTTTATTTTTGAAACAGGGTCTCACTAAGTTGTGGAGTACCTCACTAGGTAGCTGAGACTGGCCTCAAACCTGGATCCTCTGGTCTCAGCCTCCCAAATGCTGGGATTACAAGCATGCACCACCACACCTGGCTTTATTTTTACTTTTTTACTTTTTTATTTTTATGTTTATTTTTTGCGGTACTGGGGATTGAACTCAGGGGCATTCTACCTCCGAGCTATACGCCCAGCCCTATTTTTTATTCTTTATTTTGAAACCGAGTCTCACTAAGTTGCAGAGTGCCTCACTAGGTAGCTGAGGCTGGCCTCGAACCCGGATCCTCTGGTCTCAGCCTCCCAAATGCTGGGATTACAAGCGTGCGCCACCACGCCCGGCTACCTGGCTTTATTTTTTATTCTTTATTTTGAAACAGAGTCTCACTAAGTTGCAGAAGGCCTCACTAAGTAGCTGAGGCTGGCCGCAAACCCGGATCCTCCTGTCTCAGCTTACCAAATACTGGGATTACAATCGTGTACCACCACACCCGGCTCTAAACATCTCTTAACAGTAGGTGCTTTAGTGAGTTCCCTAGGACTTCTGTCACAAATCACCACAAACTCAGTGGTGGCTTAAAGACACAAATTTGTTCTCTTTCAGTCTGGAGGTCAGCTGTCCCAAATCAGGCTCACTGGTGTAGACTCAAGATGTTGGCAGGGTCAGTTCCCCTTGAAGTCTCCAGGGGAGAATCCATTGTCTTTCCTTTTGCCAACTTCTAGAGGCCACCTGTGCTCCTTGGCTCATGATGGCCCATTCAAAGCAAGCAGCACAGTATTTCAGATCTCGCTCCTCTCCCACTGCTCTTGTTGTCACATCACTTTCTCTGCCTTTGACCTTATTGCTTCCCTCTTCTAAAAAACCCTTGTGATTACATTGGGCCCACTTGAATACTCCAGAGTAATCACCCCATCTCAAGATCCTTAACTCCCTCGCATCTGCAAAGTCCCTGTGGCCATAAAAGGCAACATATTCATAGGTGCTGGAGACTGTGTCATGGACATCTTTGGAATTTAGACTTGGATTACTCGAGGAATTTTTTTCCCTCTGTCCTGAAACATTTGTGTATTTAGTGTGCATAGGTGCTGTTATAGGCTCTTGAGAGCCAGAGATGATAAGGACACAGTCCCCTGCCCTTGAGGAATGACAGGCTAGTCAGGGGCAGGCAACATTTTCTAACTGACCAGATGACTACTCCCATGGAATTCTCCCCAGGCCTCAGCCCACTTTCTTTACCATTTATTCTCTGCTGTGTCAAGGAGCTCTCTTCTCTTCTTAAAGTCAGTCCTGGCCCTCTGCCTCATGTATAACCTGCAGCCCAGCCAGTGCCTAGCCTCTCATGGGTCGGACATGTCTTTGCCTGGAGGAAGTCATCACACACACACACACCCCCAGTCCCAGGGCTGTGTGATGTTCTCATAAACTACTGGGAGCAGTTATGTGTGGCTTCCTCTGTATCTGAGACCCGAGATTCATAGCATCCTTCTGTACTACCATGGCTGATTCATTGCCCCTGCCATATAAGACCCCTCAGACCATCCAAAGCTGGAGATGTAGCTTGGAGGTAGAACGCCCTTGGGTTCCATCCCCAGTACCACCAAAAAAAAAAAAAGAAAGAAAGAAAAAATTACCTGCTAGCCGAGTGTGGTGGCGCACGCTTGTAATCCCAGCATTCGGGAGGCTGAGACCGGAGGATCCGGGTTCGAGGCCAGCCTTAGCTAACTAGTGAGGCACTCCACAACTTAGTGAGACCCGGTTTCAAAATAAAGAATAAAAAATAGGGCTGGGGGTATAGCTCGGAGGTAGAACACCCCTGAGTTCAATCCCCAGTACCTCAAAAAAAAAAAAAAAAATTACCTGCTTTTGATGCACAGCCACTAACTGGCAGATCGGGTCCAGATCCTGTAATCCCAGTATTTGGGAGACAGAAGGATTACAGACCGGTTACAGGCCAGCCTCAGCAATTTAGTGAGACACTGTTTCAAAATAAAGAATAAAAATAGGGCTGGGGCTGGGCGTGGTGGCCCAGGCTTGTAATCCCAGCATTTAGGAGGCTGAGACTGGAGGATCTGGGTTCGCGGCCAGCCTCAGCTACCTAATGAGGCATTCTGCAACTTAGTGAGACCCTGTTTCAAAATAAAGAATAAAAAATAGGGCTGGGGGTGTAGCTTGGAGGTAGAATGCCCCTGAGTTCAATTCCCAGTACTGCAAAAAAAAAAAAAAAATAGGGCTGGGATGTAGCTAGGAGATAGAATGCCCCTGGGTTCAATCCCCAGTACCACCAAAAAAAAATATGTATTTACACACACACACACACACACACACACACACACACAACACATATATAAACCAGCCGTGGTGGTGCACACTTGTAATCCCAGTATTTGGGAAGCTGAGACAAGGGGATCACAGGTTCCAGGATAGCCTCAGCAAGTAGTGAGACTCTCATCAACTTAGTGAGACCCTGTTTCAAAATAAGAAATAAAATCGGGCTGGGGGTGTAGCTCGAAGGTACAATCCCCAGTACCATTAAAAAAAAAAAAAAAAGTTGGGCATGGTGGGGCATGTTTGTAAGCCCAGCTGGGAGGCTGAGACAGGAAGATCATAAGTTTAAGGCGAGCCTCAGGAACTTAGTGAGACCCTGTTTCAAAATAAAAGAATAAGCTGGGTGTGATGGCGCACGTTTGTAATCCCAGTACTTGGGAGGCTTAGACTGGAGGATCCAGGTTCGTGGCCAGCCTTAGCTAGTTAGTGAGGCCCTCCAAAACTTAGTGAGACCCTATTTCAATATAAAGAATGAAAAATAGGACTGGGGGTATAGCTCAGAGGTAGAATGCCCCTGAGTTCAATCCCCATTACCGCAAAAAAATAGAATAAAATAAATAAACAAAAGAATAAAATAGGGTTGTGGGTATAGCTCAGAGGTAGAGTACCCCTAGATTCAATCCCCAGTGCCACCAAAAAAAGAAAAAAAATCTTTTGGCTGTGTCACATGTGTTTCTTAGATTATATAGATTATTACTTCCACGGGTAATGCTAAATTATTTCAGTGACTTTTTTTTTTTTTTTGTGGTTGAACCCAGGGGTGTTCTACCTCTGAGGCACACCCCCAGCCCTATTTTTTTTTCTTT
>PVLC010035418.1:0-16322 GCA_004027655.1 Graphiurus murinus | reverse complement strand
CCCCAAGAGACCTCCAAGGTATTTCAAGTGTTCACATTTGTGCAGTCTAGTGAATTTGAGTGTTCTGGTATGGATCCCAAATCCCGTAGGAAAGCCACTTTGGACGGCTCTTTCCAGCTTGTGTAGGATTTCTCAACTTGGTGCTCTTGACATGTTGGGCCAGAAAGTTCTTTGCTGGTGGGGATGGGGTTGTGGGGGGCGCTGTCCCAGGCGTGGATGTTTAGTAGCACCCCAGGCCCTTATCCACTAGATGCCAGTAGTATCATTCAGCTAGTTGTGCCTCCAGAAGTTGACAAATGTCCCTTGAGGCCCCCTTGTCTAGTGGTCACTTATTCCGAGTTCTTTCTCTTGGTGAATTAGTAGTGAGAGGCTAGAAGGGCTGAGATGGTGAGTGGGGAACGCTTGGACTTGATAGCAACCCCCCGCAG
The DNA here is from genome assembly GCA_004027655.1 of Graphiurus murinus. Taxonomy (NCBI): domain Eukaryota; kingdom Metazoa; phylum Chordata; class Mammalia; order Rodentia; family Gliridae; genus Graphiurus; species Graphiurus murinus. Next base: position 15,894 of record PVLC010035418.1, on the reverse strand, counting down.
TTATAGGTCCTTGGCCAAATTGTATATAAGCTCACTAAACTTCTGTCTTTTCACCAAGCAAATGATTACCATAATAACTGAGTTCAAAGGTCTGTTTTGCAGATCAGCTGAGATGACAAGTGTGTTTAGAGACAAGTGTAAGCGCTTGGCACACTGTAGTTGCTCAATAAATATTTGTTGACTCAGATACAATTAATCTCATCTGTTGAATGCAACTTTTTTCTCCATATGAGGGAAAACTCTCATCTCAGTTATAAAATGCTTTAACATGCCCACTCTGGCACGACCTAAATCCCAGGCCCCAGGGTCTTGCTCCCTTTTCATATAAGGCACGTGCAGAACATTGAACTGAAAACCAAATAAGCCAGGGCCCAAATCCACCACGGCCAGCATGGGTCAGTCTCCTGTAGTTTGGTTTTTGTTTGGCCTCTGAAATGAAATTGTCTGGATAGTGTCGTAGCAACGCAGAATAAGCCCTCCCCCTTGTAGGGCTGCTGCAGCAGTTACACTGACATCAGAGTTTCTGCAGTTTTAAGGATAAGAGTGTGAGGGGTGGAAAGCAATGGGTCTTCATCCTTTCCATGAAGATTCCAGGTGGTAATTCGTTCTCAAGTGTTACATATATGTGGCTCCTTCCTCCCCACCCTGATTTCTCTTCTAATTCTCCTCTCTTTACAGAGAATAGATTATTTCTCCTCAAACATTACCTTCTTCCCTCCATACAAAAATCTTCATTTTCTATGATGAATTCCATCCCTACTCTTCTTTATCCTTCCTTTATCTCTTCTTCATATCTTTATCTCCTCTACTGCTCAACATCTTTTTCTTAACTTCTCATTTCCATTTCTAGTATTTACACACTTAAAAAATATGCATCCTGTTCATAATTTTCAAAGCAGAAAACTTGAACATCGCCTCTCTTTTTATATTTTTAATTGCATTCTAATTGTACGTAAATTCTAAAATCTTCTGGTCTCCTAAGTAAAGAGATTTTTAGCGCTCCAACACATTTCTCATACCTTTTCCTTATCACTGCTCTAAAGGAAATCTTTTGGACTTGTCCTAAGCTTTTCTTTCTCTGCCGCTGGTGTAGACAGAGTTCGGGGATTATCCTACAAATATGTGAAAACTACTAGGTATTTAGATAGCACTTTTGTTTCAATACTCTCTGGAGAACTTGGTTACTATTAACAAGAATAGAAATGGAATCATTGACATTTGCTTTAGCTGAATTCCTGATAAAAGTCACAGTAGCACCCGCCAAAAAAACAAATAATCTTGCCTTCCACAACTTTGTTCCCTCTACTTCCTCTGAACCCAGCATCCCAGGACCCTTTGTCTCTTTGACAATTATCCTGGAGCTACTGGTGGAGGTGGTGCTGGAAACGGAGGACTGATAATTATCTTGGACAGGAGCCCAGGAAAACTAACTTTTGCACACAGTAGGCGCTCATTATGGATTTAATGGAGACACAGTTGCCTCATAGCCGTGGGTGGAATTTGTGTCTTGAAACAACTCCCCGTGATTTAATCTTTAGTACCTTGTATAACATGTATATACACACCAAATAAACACAACACAGGGACTTCAAAGAAGCACCGGGGCTTGCTGTTTTCATACATTCATCAAACAAGAGTGGAAAATAAACCAAGGCCATGGTTTAGCGAAGTTTGTTCTGGAAAGTGCCCACAAGTGTCCTGGGAAGTTTTACTGGTCTGGGCTAAGCCAGGATCTGGGCGTTTCCATGTAGACTCCTCTAAACCATATAGAAGAAGAAGCCATATATGTGAAGCAGCTTCCCTTTGTGAGCATCTTTATTGATCTTTACATGCTACATCCCAATGATCAGTTTTCTAATCTCTCCCAGTGGCTTAAAGGCAAAGACAAACAACTCCCTTCTCTGTATCTATTCAGAGTCTAGCACAGGGCCAAGCTCAGAAGAAGACTGATAAAAGAAAGCTACTATGAAGGGCTGAATTACGCCTGCTCTCTATTTTTGTAAATAAAGTTTTATTGGAACACAGACATACTTATTGGCTTGTGTGTCCTCTACAGCTGCTTTCATGCTGAATGGGCAGGGTTGGGTCATTGCTACAGATTGTAATGCTGGCAAAGCCTAAACAATTCCCTCTCTGGCCCTTTACAGAAAAGGCTTGCTGTCCCCTGTACAAGGACACCCAGCTGGGTTAAGAGCCAATCAAAACATTGCCACGGTAATGTTAGAATAGGGGTGGCCAGAGGACCACCAGCGTGAGTCTGTTCTGTCTGTCTTCTCTTTGGTCTTGAGAGCCTGCCACTCCTCTCATCTTTATTCTTTAGCATTTATTTTCTCATTGTTTTTACCTCTTTGGCATGTGTAATTTTTTTTCCTTCATTCCAGTAATGGAATATGATTTATCCACCAAATGTTATCTTTTAAAAGCATGTTTCATATCAGAGTTAATAATAGTAAAAACACCAAATGAAAAAAAAAATAGCAAAACACACAAATTCACATACAGGGAGAAAACAGAGAGGGATACAGAGGGAAATACATGAAGTTGTGTGTGCATGTATGAATGTAGTGCTTCGAATCTCACTATGATGTGTAGTTATAATCCACCAGTGAAAGTATTTAAAAAAAAAAAAAGTAACATTCAGGGATAATGTGGCAGAAATACACTACGATGTCCAAATGCCTGCTTCTAGATAGCTGGGTGGGGTGGTTTTACTCTTTTCTTTAATCTTTCTCACACAATAGTAATGAATCTCTCCAATCTGTCAAGCGTCTCTGATTTAAGCAGCTCTGGTTTCAACCCTTCTGTCATTACAAGGACACCATCTCTAACAGGGCCTCCCACATTGCTACAAGTTAGACTCACTCGTAAATTCTACCTATGATTCATCTACATCATATTTGTGCAACTGCTTTGGAGAAAAGTCACTGTGTATGTGAAAAATAATATCACCATTTTTCTTCTTCTTCTTCTTCTTCTTCTTCTTCTTCTTCTTCTTCTTCTTCTCCTCCTCCTCCTCCTCCTCCTCCTCCTCCTCCTCCTCCTTCTCCTCCTTCTCTTTCCTCTTTCATTCTCATAAAAACAAAACAATGGGTCATCCCCAAAGTCTGAATTGTGATATTAATTCTACTTATCAGATTTATCCATGAAGACAGATTTTTCACTTTTTCTGGTACTTTCTTTAACTCACCTTTCTCTCTCTCTCTCTTTCTCTCTCTCTCTCTTTCTCTCTCTTTCTGTGTGTGTTTTCAAACCTGCTATTCTCTTGTCTTAGCCTCCCAAGTACTGGGATTACAGGCATGCACCACCATAACTGGTTTATTTTACCTCTTTCTAATCTAGATTTCTAGTTCCTGTCAGAGGCTAAAAGAGAAACTGGCATGCACAGTTCGGTATGGTGGAAAGACATTAGGGTGTTGTGCCTTCAGAAGTGGGCCTAGAATCCAGCTTTGCTATCTCTTAGGCTGTGACCTTGGCTAAGTCACTTAGTCTTTCAGAGACGTGGTTTCTTCATCTGCAAAACAGGGTTACTAAAAGCTCATTGCTTACTGGGAAGATTAAAGAGAGGGGTTTTTAATGCATGTACCATCATCACCTGCTGACAACAGGTGCTTGATAAGTGGCCTTTTTTGAACAAAAGGAATGCCTTTCAAAGTAGTGAAAGTGCTTGTTACAGAAGGAAATGCAAAGTGCTTCCAGTGGAAGAATCCCAGGAGGAAGCGATACTTCCTGAATCTGTGACTCAGCCCAAAGCAGGAAGAACCTTCGCTCACATGTTCTCCTGCTTCCACACTGTAATCTGTTTGAAAGCATGGAAAGATGAGTCAGGGGGCCCAGGACCAACTTTGCCACTAATATGCTGTGTAATATTAAATAAATCATGTCTCCTCTCTGGGCCTCTGTTTGCTTTAGAATTTCTTTCAGGTTTGTAATTTCTAACACAAAGATGCTATGGATTCAAAAGATTGCAAAAGCAGGCCATATTGACCAAATGAACCAATGAAGTTTAAGAAAGAAAAAAGTTATCTTGGAGATGAAAACATGCAGCATAGGTACAGTACTTTTCCATGGATACAATCTTCACAACAGTCCCTGGAACTGGGAAGGACAAGTGTTATGATCTCAACTAACAGAGAAGGAAAACATGATCCATGACCACATAGCCAGCAAGTGGTTGAACCTGGACGTGAACCCAGGACAGCCAGAAATTGACTCGCAAACTTCCTCCTCTTCGGAGAAGAACACATTCCAATGCTCCAGCTGTTGACCTTGAAGATCTTATGTTTCCAATGGATCTTTAATTAAGTTACCCATGTTTTCTGTTTGACTGTAGATCTTCCCTAGGATTTACCAGCATGGGAAATTCACTGGCTCAGGGGTCATCTTTACAATGTTCAGTTTAGATTTTCTTAAAAGAGATTCTCCAATCAAGAGTTACTCAACAGAGATGTTCCACTTGGCTCTTGTCAGGAGACAAGGGAGCAAGCTCCAGGTTTCCAAAGAATCTCTTCATGGCGGCCAAAGCTTTTTATTCTGTGACCTCAGCAGGAATCTGGAGAACAGCCCTGCACAGAGCTTGCTCTGGGCCTGTACACAGGAAAGTAACTGCTCTAATAAGAAGTATGGTTCACCGGCATATTCCACCTGCACTGCACTAGTAAGAAGTAGCCAGCTTTAGGGCTGGGCAACTTGGGTTAAGCCACTTACATCCTTAGAGTCTCAGCATCCCCATGGGCAAATCTGCAAAGTCAAATGACTAGCCATTGTGCCCTTCACCTTACACATAAACCTGGACATCTTCCTGTAGAAAATCTTCCCTGCTTCCTTCAAATAGGATCATGGATCTTCCCTTCCACCCTAAAGTATAGCCTTTGTCTACTACAGTGTCTACTTATCACATGGATGACTACTATTATATGTTTACTTAGCTATCTCTTCCACTGGACTATGAACTTCTTGAAATCAATAACTATATAATTTATATATATACATATATATATACATATATATATATATATATATATATATATATATAAACACTTGTGTGCAGGGTATACGTCTTTTTGTCTGAACTATTCAAACCTCCTTGAGCATTCAGTCTTAGTGCTGAGCATATTTTACTCTGGCAATATCTTCACTATGGCCTCAAAGACCTTCAGATCCTCTCCCAGCCCTTGATCCCTTGAGCCTGCATCCTGTCTCCATGAAACTATGCCACCATAGCCTCGCTGGCTTCCTTCCTGTTCTGACACACGGAGATACTGCTGGCTTGACTCTTTGGGGACTGCTCTTCCTCTCAGTCTTCTCAGAGTGCAATTCCTCTAGAAACCTCTAGGCTAACTTCATCCCATCCTTCGTGTCTGTGCTTAGATCTCACCATCTCAATGACGCTCAACTCGTCCACCTATTGAATTCCACTCCCTCCCTGCCTGAGTAGCCCTGGGTGCTCCCAACCCTCCTCCCACGCCCAGCATTGTCTGTACTTCCACAGTACCATCGACTTCTAACATGCAGTCGATTATGGTGACTTTTATTTAGAGACTACCTGCCGTCTAGAATGCAGGCTCTTTGGTTCACTGGCATATCCTACCTCCCTAGATAAGTGCCAGGCATACAGTCAGTACTCACATGGTGTGATTGAATTGAATTGAATCTACTGCTTTTTTTTTTCCCCCCCTTGCCTGGGAGATCTAAGTCCTCCAGCATTTTGAAGCCCAACATTCTAGCTGATGGCTTTTTTCCCCCGGTCATCATACCCCTAATGAGGTAGATTCCCAGCACAGACTTGCTCTCAAAAACTAAACACTTTCTTAATAATGCAGAGACAGCAGGGGCTTTGGGCATCTTATAAAATCTTGTTTCTTCTTATCGAACCATTCCAAACCCAATTTGCAAATGGGTGTGTCCCAGATTTCCCTGGAATGTGGATGCACTTCCCTGTCTTGGAGGGAGCCGGCCTGGAGCAGGACCACTTTCTGTGGGCTCGGTTTCTCCACACTCATTGTCTTTTCGCCTCCCCGAGTCGCTAACTATACCAATCACATCTGAAACAAAGCTAATCACAGCTTCTTGGAGTGCAGTGTAACACCCTGGAACGCTGCCATGGGCCTCTGAGAATCAGTCCCTAACTCTGCTCCAGTCATTGCTCTGGGACTTTAACGCAGCCTGTCTTTACGATGAATGTTTATCATTTTTCTTTTTATTGTTTCTGGCTCCTCCCCTGCCTTTGAAGTCTCTGAAATCTTTAAGCATTTGGCTGGATCTCTATATACACCGCAGGTCTTCTCCCTCAAAGAGGGCACCTGGCCAAGAGAAAGGAATCGGAGCTCCTCTGCTGGCCGGGCCCATAAAACAATCAGATGGCTCCGCAGCCTGCCATTTGAAACGTGAGCCGTGCTAAAAGTACAGATAATGCAGTGGGTTCCAAGGAGATTAGAATACCCCAATGGGATTCCAAGAGAAAGGAGAGAGAGAAAGAGAGAGAGAAAGGAGTCTTCCGTGCAGTGTAACCCTCTCTTCTCCAGAGCACATTGTCTACAAGGGAGGTTGAGGGACTAGGCCTGCTGTTCCTCTTCCCATAACCACCTTGTGAAAAGTTACAAGAGTTTCCAGCTGGGCATTTTCCACGAGACTCCTTGTTTGTTTTCTTCTGTATTATTTGGTACTTCCACCAATAATTGCCCTTTCTTAGCCTTGTTAATCCCAGATCCCATGGCTTCCTAACAGGAAAGGGTAGACCTTTGTGCCCTTGTTCTTCCCCATAGGACAGAGAGAGATTTCTTCCCCACCTCCCCACCTCCCACCCCTCCCAAGATTTTTCAGCTCTTTGGATAGTTTCCAAGATAAGTGATGGGCTGTCACCGTTTTGTCATGAGGAGACTACAGATACCCCAGCTCAGAGCTCAGAGTAAACTTTCCTATGAAAGAGAAAGCATCTCACATATTTGACATTTAATTCTCCTGAATCATCCTTGGGTCCAAATCAGCTTTATTCATCCACAGTCTCAATCAAAAAAAATCAGGAAGTTAAAAGAGTCAAGGTGGCTGTTTTCAACTGACTCCCATGTTAATTAAAAAAAAAAACTAATTTTTCACTTTTTTACATATGTTTGTTATCTTTTCTACATTATCCATGGAACTCCAACTCAGCTTCACAACAGTGCCATGATGAAATCTGTGTACCTGGCAGGATTAGCACTAGGAGGCTAGCTGGCAGGACAGAGCCAGGAGAGGCCAGCAGTGCTGGGGCTCAGTGTCACATAATTGGGCTCTGTTGCAAGGGATGGAGGGGCAGATAGGTAATAAACATCTGCCTAGCATGAAGATGCAGCAGGGCCAAGCCTGCCTGTGATGTGTCCCCAATCTCCAATGCTATCCAACCCTGTGCAATAAAAGCCAAGTGGACCAGGCAACTGACGAAATTCCAGGGACTGATGAAAGAGGAAAGCAATTTTCTGGCTGCCTGGTGAGTTGAAGATTTCTGAACCTCTGTCTTGTCAGTTCCAATCGCTGTTACTCTTTTGTAGGGACTCAAGAGTTAGTCACAAGGAATGTATCAATAATAAGGCATGCTCCCTCCCTGGGTAAAGCAGCAAGTGCCATAACATACTTGCCAATTTCACGCTCTACCTATGTACAGAATCACGGACCCCCAGCAGTTAAAAAGACCACCCAGCTGATTCCTTGTCTCACTCTATTTGTACCAGAATCCCAGACAGAATGTGCTGGATAAAAGCTCTGTTTAGATGTTTGCATTGGTGGTGAGCCTCCAATCCCCAGAGGCAACCCAGTCTACAAGTCTGCATCATACTTTTTGAACTGTTTGATTGATAGAAATGTTTGATAATGTGGTCTAAATACCTACCAAATTGATAGCCAGCCCCTGAAAAGATTGCCATCTCTTTATGCGCATTCATTGATTCAATAACTGTGGATCAAAAATATTTTGAAAAATTGCATCTATACTGAACATGTATAATCTTTCCTTCCTTGTCATTATTTCCTAAACAGTACAGGATTTAGGTAGTTGCATGTGATCCTGGAACCAATCGCCTGCAGTTACTGAGGGACAACTGTACTTCCTAGGAACTCCCAAAGGAAATATCTGCATTGTGTGCATTTGTGAAGATAACCACTTGTAACCACTTCCAGCTGCCAAAGCTTGACACAGTAGCTTCTCTAGGGGTCTCAGGACACCATGCATCACCCAGCCCTCAGGTACATCAGACCGCTGGCTCACTCATTCTCTCCCTGGACACTGATTCACTCTGAGTCAACCCACCACCCTCTTCACAGTTCCAGCAGAGTTGAGATGCTCTTGACCCATCCTAGGGATCCCCACCTTGCTCCCCTCTGGGAATAGGAAGGATTAACTTTACTCCTCCAAGGAGAACTACAAAGCTTCCTCGCCCAGCAGCTCAGACAGCTGGAAGCACCCAAGAGCTTCCAACCTGTGGGAGTGGCCTTTTGCCTGGCAAAAGTGCAGAATGAGCTCCCTTGCCTGGAGTCTGGATGAGCTCTGAGGTGTGACTTCCACTCCGGAGCTGAGCTGCCCATTGGATCAGGCTAAGGCTGGATGTTGCTTGAAATTGCATTGCACTCTGGCTTGGCTTCTTCCCCTCTTCTGTCCTGCTTCCCTTACTCCTTTCTAGGTTCTCCTAGAAACACCCCTGTAATTAATCACTCTCATTAGAATTGTCATCTCAGAATCTACTTCTAGTGAAACAGACCCAAAGCAGCAAGATAGCAGAATTAAAAATTGTGTATACACACACACACACACACACACACACACACACACACACACACACTTGAATATGAAGCATGGGTTAATTTGCTACTTTGAGTCCATTTCACCTGATCCAATGGGCAGCTCCAGTAGTCCAAAGGTGCCGTCTATCAGAACCAAAGGGAAGGGTATGCAGAAATGTGAAAGGGATCCGAGAAGATCTGGACAGGATATCAACATGTCTACTCGTTCTCCCATGCCATCCCCCAGACAGTAGGCTTTACTTGCCCTAGTCTTGATGTATCTCTAATCTAACTTGGCCATTTCTATGGTAAAAAGTCAACAAATTTCTAATGACAATCCAGTGAATGCTGAGAAGTGTGGGTGAGTTTCTGCCTTACCTTGCTGTGTACATGGATCCACACTGGCTAGGTGGTATAAATTCACATTTTGATGGACATCATCCAAATAAACCTTTTGAAGTCAATTGATAGAGACCGTTGCAAGGTCTTGCTTGCTGAGCCTCTGTGTGCCTGTGCACTTGGTCACGTCCCTTCCTCCACTAGAATTTTCTCTCCAGCTGCCCATCAACACCAGTCAAATCACCTCCCGAAAAATGATAAAGGATTTTATAGGCAAACCTGGAGAATGTTCCCCAGTTCTGCAGACGCTGGTTTATTTCTTGGAAGGCAGAGCTTACATTGCATGAAACTCCTCTGCAAAGACAGTTACCAACTCAAATCAAGCTGCTTTTACTCTGCTACCAGTAAACAATGCAAAAGCTAGAGGGCTACTAAATCAAGTCCTTGTCTTTGTGGGTATGTTTTTATTTAATTTTCCAATAATAACTCCTAGACCCCTAGTGCTCTGTCATTTCATGCCCAGGAACCTAAAATATGATGAGTGTCTCAAGACACTGCCATTCCAATTTTATCAGAATTTTAATGGTCCAACATTAGGTTCTGCTTTTCCTCTCTCTCTTTTTCTCCTTCCTCAAGTAAATAAAAGCATATGCTCCTTTCTCCTTCTCCCTAGATCACCTAGGAGAGAAAAACCCAGAACAGCACTCTTAAGTCACAACAGTCATACAAGTTAGACTCTCAGGACTGTAAAGTAATTCATTCTGTTTCCTTTGTAGGCTCCTAATCTCAGGCACACAGGGACTGGCATTCGGTGGGGGTGGGTTCCTAGTTCTCTGCTCCCTCTCAGTTGGTGAATCCGGCCCTGCCAAGTTCCTTCCCCTGGTTTCTCTCTATCAGCCCCGGCACCTTGACAACTTGTTTCAGTGTTTATCTGGTTGTTTGCTGCTCCCATGGAGACATAATAATAACAATAATAATAACAAATAATAATAGCATATTTTTGAGCACTTGCTATGTATCAGGCACTGACCATCCATCCTCACAGACTTCCTTGTGAAATATAATCATTCGCCCAAGAAAACTGAGGTGCAGAGGAGGTCAGTGACTCTTCCAAGATCACCCAGCCAAGAAAGAAGTAGACTGTGTCATTGGTCCCATGCTGGGTTGTATCTAAGTCTAATAACTCTATCCTCCCCCAGCATCTACTCCCAGGAGTATGCCATGGGTCTTTGGCTTTCATTATACCATAAGATGTTAAGTAGCTTCGAAGCCCCACACTGGTGATCTGACTATGAAAAAAACTCCAATTTTGATTATAAAATAAAACCTAAAGAAATAATTCAACAGCAAATACATGAAAAAAAAAGAGAGAGAGAAATGACATCTTCCTTCCTTCCTGTGAAAATGTCTATAATTGAACATCATTATTGTTGGTTCTAAGCTAGACAGAAAGAACTCTTGTTTGTGATTTCTAAAGATCTCTTTTGTAATGTAAGTACTTCAAAACAGATTTTAATGTGTTGTTCAGCCAAATGACAGTCCCCATAGCTTGCAACTCAAAATGTCGTGGTGGTGAAATGCTCATTAGTCACCTGCTATAAGTTCACTGGAATGTGCTAGGACATGGAGTCTATAAAAGCAAATATAGCCTTCTTAAGCTGTTCAGTCACATAATGTTCAGCCTCACACAAGGACACTGTCATCCGGAGAAAGGCTTAGATTGTGTGCTTCAAGTACTCTGAGAAACTGGTTTCTGGAAACCCCACTTTTCATTGAACGCTCTTTAACGCCGAGTTAATGTGTTTCCTACTGTTATAACAACGACATGTGAGTCACGTATGTGGTTTCGAGATTCCTAAACTGGATCTGCGCTGCTGCTGATGTAATCAGAAACAACCTCTGGGTCTTGGAGACTAGAAGATTAAGGAGGAAGGTTGCCCAGCTGATGCAATTGCTGATTTCCATGAATGCCATCTCCAGTGTTCTTGTACTCTTGGCACTTAAGATTTCTATGGGAAATTAGCCACTAAAACTTGGTTTTCATTTGCAACATTTCTTTCCTTACTAAGATGAAAATCTCTCTAGAATTCAGCCTGCAAATCTTGGTTCTCACAGTCTGGGGGAAAAAGACTGAGTGTCAGAGAGGTTTGCGTATGAGTTTGAGTCCTGCTGTTTCCAGCTGTCTGATTTCCCAGAGGTGTGCTCATTTCTCTGAGCCTCCATTCCCTAATCTGGAAAGCTAGGAAATTTTTCCTACCTCAGTGTGCAGTGAGGATAAAGAAGACATTGGACAACATCTGGCAGAACTGCAGGGCACAATGTAGACGAGCAGGTGCTAGGACCCAGGCCTGCCTTTAGGGAGCCTGACTTGATTCATCCTCTGGGTTTTGAGCTCTGAGTGGCCAACACAGGAATTTGCTTCCATTCTGGGCCACCTGGGTCCTACTCCTCTCCCCTGCCCCTAAGCAAGGGGGGTCATTCAAACTCCCCAGGGCTTCACAGGAAGCAAAAAGAAAATGACCTGGGGCAGGGATGGGAGTGGGGAGTGGATCTTTCCTATGGAATGCCATTTGTCAGTCTATAATACTAGGAAGTAGCAGGAATCCCGAACTGAGAATTCTGACCTTCAGAACTGACCTTATGACCTGAGAGAGGAAGATCATAGTAAGCCTGACATTTCAGGCTGGCAGAGATGAGGGTAGAAATCATGGCGTGCTTTCTGAGAGCTGTGGGTGGTCCAGTAGGCAGGAGAGAGGAGGATGGTTTACAGGTACCCAGCAGAAGGGGGCATTGAAAATGTGTTCTGAGGAGTACGTTGTAGTGCCTGTGTCCTCAGTCACCATCCAGGTATAAAGTATTTCCATTCATACCACATCCTTTCAGCCTTACGGAAACATCAAGAGTTAGGAAGCCTCTTTTGAAGGATGAAAAACTAGAGGCACGGAAACCCTGTGTGACCTGAGAATTCTCTGTGAAATCACACTGGAGACATAGACACATGTGGTTCCGGTGTGATAGTTGTCTCTCGTTTTAGACTTCTTTCTTCAGTGCATCATGAAATCGGATTACATCCTGCAGATCTGGGGAAAGGCAGAAGATGTTATATAGTTTATAAAGCGCTTTCATGTTTCAGCGGTTTATTCCAAAGAAGTCAAGACAGAAAAAATACAAAAAAAAAAGATAACATTAAAAGGCTATAATGAGCCAGGAGTGGTGGTACATGCTTGTAATCCCAGTATTTGGGAAGCTGAGACAGGAGGATCTGGGTTCGAGGCCAGCCTCAGCTACTTAGTGAGGGCCTCTACAACTTAGAGAGACCCTGTTTCAAGATAAAGAATAAAAAATAGGACTGGGGGTGTAGCTCAGAGGTAGAATGCCCCTGGGTTCAATCCCCAGAACTGCAAAAAAAAAAAAATACTCTAATGAAACTCAATAATACAGAGTGGCTATGTTCCTAAAAGTTTATTTAAAAAGAAGAATCAGCCTGCATGGTGGTGCCCACTTTTAATCCTAGTACTTGGGAGGTTGAGAAAGGAAGATTTCAAGTTCAAGGCCAGTCTCAGCAACTTAGTGAGGACCTCGGCAACATAGGGAGATCAAAATAATAAAATAGGGCTGGGGTGTAGTCAGAGATAGAACACCCCTGAGTTCAATCCTCAGGACTAAAAAAAAAATCTTTAAGAAATACTAAAGCATCTTTATCTATCTTTATCTTATCAAAGGCTGATATGCAAATAGGAAATTGCTTCCTCTTTTCTATAGTAATAAGTGCTTATCATATTCTAGATAGTGTAAGTACTTTACATGGGTTACCCCCTCAGCCTAGTGGAATGAATATTATTATTGTCTTTTTTCTTAGAGATGAAGAATAGGAGACTGAGAGAAGATAAGTAACTCTTCCAAGAACACTCAGCTTCTAAGTAGGAGAACCAGGGTCTGGACACATTCTGATGCTAGCTCATATTTCTCTTGCTCTTAACTGCCACCTCCCAGAAACTAAACAACTAGATCACATACATTGTTTTCCCTTGAATTATAAAAGAAGCCACATGAGATATGAATTATTACTCTAAACTCTTAAATGAAGAAATTGAAGTTCAAGATCCATATGAGACTTCCCTGTGGCTACACAAGTAGTGAAGGAGAAGTCAAAACTCTAAACTGGATTCAGACAAGCATCAGAACTGAACCTAAAACTCAGAACTCCTGATCCCAGAGCAGCATAGGACTGTCTCTACTTTTATATCTAGCATTATGATTCTTTTTTATTTCCTGGTACCAGGGATTGAACCCAGGCATTTTCTACCTCTGAACCATACCCCCAACTCTATTTTATTGTATATTTTGAAAGAGGGTCTCTCTAAGATGCTAAGGCTGGCCTTGAACCTGAAATCCTGTCTCAGCCTCCCAACTACTGGGATTATAGGCATGTGCCATTGTGCCTGGCTTGGCATCATAATTCTTGATGAGAAAAAAATTAGAAATTAGCACAAAGTTTGTTTTTTTACAAATATGGTACAGTTAGATTATATAAATCTCACAACAAATAGGACTATCACGTTTGCTACAGAAAAAAAAAAAAGCTTGATTACCATCCAATAGTATTTTGAGCTTGAGTATTAAGTATATACAGGGAATTTTGAAGAACCTTGGAATATAGTATAAATATAGAGTAAGAGATAGATCTCTATTCTCAAAGTGCTAATCAGGTTCCCAAGTGCCTTTTTTCCCCCAATCACACTTTCCTAATATTGATAGAAAAAGAAATCTAGTTTAAAATCTCAGTGGTTTCCTGAAAACCACTGCATTTGACATCGTCTGCAAAAGTATTGTCTGCAAAAACCCCACTGCATTTAACTTTTTTGGGGGGGGTGGGGGGGAGACAGAGCTATGATCCCATTGAGGCTGACTGAAGTGACTCTTGAATAAATACCTTGGACCCCCTCCTTCACTGGCCTGGATTAGCAACTTGCCCTGAGCAACTCCAGCTGCAGCCAAGCCCATGCAGTGACTTCACACACAGACAGGTGCTGTGGTGTCATCCCAAGTGCAGACATCTGCACAGCAAGTCTCTTTGCACCTCCCTTGGAATGACTTGGTTTTCACTGGGAGAGAATTTCTGGGTCCTATAATGGACTGAATACACAGATCTCTAGCACTTCTGCTGACTGGAAGAGCCACCAGAGGGAGATTCCTCTGAGTGGTAATAGAAGCTCATCTTATTTGTTTGGCTTCCTTGAATATTCAGAAGGACTGGGAAGAAGCAATCCGATGGGATGACTGGCCATTCGCACTTTCCAGTTGACTTTGCCAGGCTCAGAGGAGCTATGATCTAACCTCTGCTTCAAGGAGACTACAAACAAATGCAAACAATCAGTTTCCAAGGCCAGTGTCCAACTCCTGGTGTCCTGGTCCCATCTGCATTGTAATGTATGTCTCAGTATCCTGGTAACTGCTGGAGAAAGGTTCTCTTTCAAGATGACCAGTACAGATTGCAATCTTAATAGAAGGCAGGGTGTATGTGTGCACATCTTTTTACAGTTAACAAGATCTTACTGTTTCCAATACCTCACTCGGTACCCATGATAATATTGAGAGGCAAATTTTGTTATTCTTATGTTATAGAGGAATACATTAAAGCACATAGCTAATGGCAGGACTGGGGTTAGACACTAGATCTATCAATTATCAGAATTATTCTCTATCCTCTTCTTTTTAAGGTGATATCATTAATATAGTAGGAAAACTTCACCTGGAAATTTCTTGTAGGGGTTGGAATCTATATTAGTAAATAAATGTACATATATATACACAAATCTCTCTATATATGTATGTTCATATACATATATACAAACATATTGCATCTATTACTGTGTAGGCTATAACGTAGTCCCTCAGTAAGGCATAGCTATTCTATTTTTTAAATGAAAATCAGTCCATAATTGTACAATTGCACAGAATATAATTGTTCAGCCATGATTTCTGAACTCAGGTCAACTCGAGACAAAATCTTGACCTTGGACCAGTTAGTTATCATGTCGGTACCACTTTCCTTGTATGAAAATGGAAATAATGATGAAAAGTTTTTAAGGTTAGTACAGGAGTTCTACAGATACAAGATAGGAAAAGTGCTCCCTTTCACTGAGGTGCAAGATGCAAACTATGATTTTTGTAAGGGGAAGGTGGAGAAACTCTCATCTCCTTTCTAGGTTTCATACAAAGACTTCCAGGGCACCCCCAAAAAGAATGTACTACATCCTAAAGCTCTTAACTATTCACCAAAATGTAACATGAAAATGTTTCCACCCACAGAGAACTCTGACATCATGCCAAAGCATGAGCATTGGGCTAGTGGCAAAGGTCTCAAGGTTCTGATTCTTAGTGCTCATTTCTGTGGCACCTGTTCTGCCCTAGAAAAGGTCCTGGCACTTTTTGGAACACAGCATAGGATATCCCACAGCATGCTCTCACTCTAGGCTCTAGAACAGTTCCGTGACCTTCACTTACCTTATAGAGCCAGTTCTCCTTCTTTCCCACCCCAAATACCCACCCTCCCCAATAAGTTCTCAAACAAAGGCTGGAGGGTGGGACTAAGTATGAGAGTGTTTTCTAGTTGCCTTCTCTTTTTAGGGCGACAACACAAAGGTCTTTAATAACTCCCCCAAGGGCAGGAAACATGTGCTCCAGACAGTTATTCCAGACACTTATCATATAGAAAACAAAAATTAAGATTCCAATAAGTTTTCCTGCCAAGAATAAGAATAAGGAGGAGGAATGGAAAGATAAATGATATATGTAAAGTGTCAA
>PVLC010035417.1:0-17966 GCA_004027655.1 Graphiurus murinus | reverse complement strand
TGTAATTCACCACATAAACAGAATCAAAGACAAAAATCACATGATCATCTCAGTTGATGCTGAAAAAGCATTTGACAAATCCAGCACCCATTCATGCTAAAAGCACTGCAGAGAATCAGAATAGAAGGAACATACCTCAACATCATAGAGGCAATATACAATAGGCCCACAGCCAACATCATATAAATGGAGAAAAACTGCAAGAGTTCTCACTAAAAACAGGAACAAGACAAGGATGTCCATTATCAACTCTTCTGTTCAACATAGTACTTGAGACTCTGTCCAGAGCAATAAGGCAAGAGAAGGAAATCAAAAGGGTAAAAATGGGGAAAGAAGAACTAAAACTATCTCTTTTTGCAGATGACATGATACTATACTTAGAAGACCCAACAAAATTAACCAAAAAACTTAGAGAACTGATCAACAAAGTCAACAAAGTGTCTGGATAGAAAATCAATCTTAAAAAATCAGAAGCTTTCCTGTATGCCAACCATAAATCACTGAAAAAGAAATCCAGAAAACAATTCCAGTCACAATAGCACCCCCAAAAATAAAATACTTAGGGATAAACCTAACCAAAGAGGTAAAAGACCTCTATAAGGAAAACTACAAAAAGTTGAAAAAAGAAATTGATGAAGACTTTAGAAGATGGAAAGATCTTCCATGCTCTTGGATAGGCAGAATAAATATCATCAAAATGGCCATCCTCCCAAAAGTGATATACAGATTCAATGCAATACCCATGAAATTACCAAGGTCGCTCCTCACAGACATTGAAAAATCAGTCCTTAAATTCATTTGGAACAACAAAAAGCCCAGAATAGCCAAAGTATTTCTCAGCAACAAGATCCATGGAGGAGGTATCACAATATCTGACTTTAAACTCTACTACAAAGCCACAGTAATAAAAACAGCATGGTATTGGCACAAAAACAGACACATCGACCAATGGAGCAGAAAAGAAGATTCAGAAACAGATCCACGTGCTTACAGTCAACTGATTTTTGACAAAGAGCCAAAAACATACACTGGAAAAAAGATGACCTCTTTAACAAATGGTGTTGGCAAAACTGGTTAACCATATGCAGGAAAATGGAAATAAACCCCACTTTCTCACCCTGCACAAGAGTCAACTCAAGGTGGATCAAAGACCTGGAAGTCATTCCAGAGACCTTGCAGTTACTTGAAGAGGGCATAGGGCCAACACTACAACACATAGACACAGGTAAAAACTTTCTCAACAAGACCCTCAAAGCACAAGCAACTCAAAGGAAAATCAATACATGGGACTGCATTAAACTGAAGAGCTTCTATGCAGCAAAACAAACTATCAAGAACCTCAACAGAGAGCCCACGGAGCGAGAGAAAATGTTTGCCAGCTACTCTTCTGATAGAGGACTAATATCTAGGATATACAGAGAACTCAAAGAAACTTGCAGCTAAGAAAACAAAAACCCAATCAAAAAATGGGCAAAGGATCTAAATAGACATCTCACAAAAGAAGAAATACAAATGGTCAATAAATGAGGAAATGTTCTACATCATTAGCAATTAGAAAGATGCAAATCAAAACTACCTTGAGATTTCACCTAACTCCAATCAGAATGGCAATCATAAAAAACATGAACAACAATAAATACTGGCAAGGGTGTGGAGAAGTGAGAACCCTAATACATTGTTGGTGAGATTGCAAATTAGTGCAACCACTTCGGAAAAGAATATGGAGGATCCTCAGACAAATGGGAATGAATCTACCATATGATCCAGCAATACCACTTCTGGGTATCTACCCAAAAGAATGGAAACCAAACTATCAGACCGATGCATGTGTATCTATGTTTATAGCTGCACAATTCACAATTGCCAAACTATGGAAACAGCCAAGATGTCCATCAACAGACTAATGGATTACAAAACTATGGGATATGTACACAATGGAATTTTACTCAGTCATAAAGAAGAACAAAACCATGTTCTTTGCAGGGAAATGGATGCAACTGGAAAACATTATGTTAAGTGAGATTAGTCAGTCACAAAGAGTAAAAAAGCCTATGTTCTCCCTAATATGCAGATGCTAGGGAGAAGATGGGGTATAAGAGGGACTCCAGATGAAAAAGGAGAAACCCTAGATAAGCAAAGAAGTTGACATAACTGAAGGTGATGGCCGGGGGGGAGGGGGGGCACCCTAATGCACATGATATACTTTCACAAATATATCAAAGTCAATCACTAAACTGAACTTGAGAAGGAGGGAGGGCAAGGGAGTGGGGTGGAATTGGGGAAGGGATTAAATGAGAAATGTGTGCATATATGCCTTTATTAGCTTGTACCTAACAAAGATGTATGATTACAATGCACCAATTAATAAAAAAAAAATTTTAAAAAGAACAACTTATTTTTTCAATGTCAACTGAAAAAGAGGCAAGAAAAGTTCTTGATTCATCAGAATGTATTTCTGCTGTTTTCACATATAATTTTTTTGTTTGTTTGTTCTGGGGGCTGAACCGGGGGCATTCTGCCTCCAAGCTATACCCCTGGCCCTATTTTATTTTTATTTTGAAACAAGGTCTCACTAAGTTGCAGAGAGCCTCACTAAGTTGCTGAGGCTGGCTGTGAACCTGCAATCCTCCTGTCCCAGCCTCTCAAGCACTGAGATTATAAGTGTGCACTACCATGCCTAGCTCAATATAAAATTTTTGATCTGCTAAAAATGAAGTGTTCATATTTACTATGTTGGTTTATGCATCCAAAAAAATCAATAATTGGGATTCAATAAATTGAATTTAGGGTTTCAAAAGATAATAAATGAGTCATGGGAGATACAGCACACACTGAACAGAATGACTTCATGTTTCTTTAAAGTATATATTTATTTATTGTCTGCTTAAAATGCCCATGTTTTAATGAAGTGCCAGTCCTTTCTTGCCAGCCAGGTCACCCGGCTCCCAGTGGTGTTTTAGGCTGACTTTGACTCTCCCTAATGAAACTTAAAGCTCTTTTCAAATCCAAGCACTCCAGTGAAGAGTGAATGTAAATTGAGGGAAAGACAGACAATTCAATTTTATCTTCCATAGATCACATGCTAATAAAATAATCAAGAATATTTGTCAACATACCTTACCTATAAAAGTAAGCCATTTTAAGCCCGGCATGATAGCACACGCTTGTAATCCCAGTACTTGGGAGGCTGAGACAGGAGAATTTCAGGTTCTCAATCAGCCTCAGCTACTTAGTGAGGCCCTCCACAACTTAGTGAGACCCTGTTTCAAAGTAAAGAACAAAAAATAGGGCTGGAGGTGTAGCTCAGAGGTAGAATGCCCCTGAGGTCAATCCCCAGTACTGCAAAAAAAAAAAAAAATAGTGCTGATGTCAACAGAGATCAAGTGCACCATGAAAAGAACCTTTGAAACTCTGAAGTGAAGAATCCTGATCCTGTCTTTCCAATTTGTGCCTTGACACAAGACATGGCACCTTCTCAAACACCGTTTTACCTGAGCAATCATCCCTGACCCCTCGACTCATCCAGGCCCCTTCTATGTCATCTGATACATTCCCTACAATTATGCCAGCCTCTCCGTTCTGTAATTATTTCTGCTTTGGTTATTACTTTTTTAATTGCCTGTCTCCCCACCAGAAAGCAAGCTCCAAAAGTCACACCCCCTCTAGTGTTTGTCACTGTTAGCTCAAAGCCTGGCAAGTGCCAGGCACATTGTGAAGTGTCTAGTATTGTCGAAGGAATGCACTGATGAATGGATGGGTGCATGGAATGGAACCGTTTGCAGAATCAACTTTTTTTTCTGAAAAAAACCTAGTCTATTATTAGACATATGTTGTTTTAAAAAATAAACAACTGAGCCGGGCGTGGTGGCGCGCGCTTGTAATCCCAGCATTCGGGAGGCTGAGACCGGAGGATCCGGGTTCGCGGCCAGCCTCAGCTAGCTAGTGAGGCACTCTGCAACTTAGTGAGACCTGGTTTCAAAATAAAGAATAAAAAAAAAAATAGGGCTGAGGGTATAGCTCAGAGGTAGAATGCCCCTGAGTTCAATCCCCAGTACCGCAAAAAAAAAAAAAAAAAAAAAAAAAACAACTGTATGAAGTACAGGATTTGAGTTTGTAGCAGGGAAGAAATCTAGATGCCCGGTTAATTTTAGCTTCTTGTGTTTCTTTCCTTTTCCCTCCAATAGAGCTTTCCTGGGGTTTTAGTTGACTGCAGCGACACCTCCTGCTGGAATTGGAGGAAATTCCATCTTTTCACTTGCTGATTGCTGGTGGTGCTTGAGACAAGACCCTGGGGGTGTGTAGATGTAACCCTGTCATCATGCAAAATGGTTCTTAAAGTTATCTCCATGTTACAGGGAGAAGACTTCAGTGTTTATTTCATTAACATACACCATAGAAAATTAGGGATAGAACCCTAAGTAGCAACTTCTGGCTACAGCACCCCTCCTTAGAGACTCGATGAATAATGAGAATGACTATCACATAAACTTGCCTCACTAGAGGAAATGCATTACTAATGCAGCTCCTCTTTCTCTGAACACCACCTTTATGTTTATATTTGGCTTTGTAAAATTCCCATCTCCTTGGGAATTTGCCCCATAAAAATGTGGCAACTCTAAACTAAATAAATGGTGAGAAGGAAAAAAATGAAAAAAAAAAAAAGCAAGAAACCTAGAATAATATACAGAAACATCTTATGCCATTTTGTAAAAACAATAATAATAATAATAATAATAATAAAACACTGACATTTTCTAGTGCCCCTGGTTCACTTGAAAAGTCACTCTGGGACCTGGGCATGGTGGCACACGCTCGTAATCCCAGTACTTGAGAGGCTGAGACAGGAGGATTGCAGGTTCCAGGACAGCCTCAGCAAGTAGTGAAACTCTCATCAACCTAGTGAGATCCTGTTTCAAAATAAAAATAAAATAGAACTAGGGGTATAGCTCTGAGGTAGAATGCCCCTGAATTCAATCTCCAGTACCAAAAAAATAAGTAAAAAGAAAAAAGAAAAGTCACTCTGGGGCTGGGGCTGGGGCTGGGGCTGAGGCTGTAGCTCGGGTGTAGAGCACTTGCCCAGCATGGGTGAGGCTCTGTGTTCCATCCCCAGAATCACAAAAGAAAAAAAATAGTCATTCTATGTTAGCCCCAGCACTAAAGCCAATTAAAACCAATTTGCTGGTCATACTATTAAAAAAAGTATAAAAAATTCTAGAGGCAACATTGTGATTACAGTCAAACACACCCAAGCTGGATCATTCTGTCATTAATACCCACCCTGGTGTGTGCACACTTATGTTCAATACTTTGAATTCTAAAGTAGTTATTATCCTAACAAGAAATCTATGGTTACTTACTTTTAGCTCTTTGCTTTATCAGAGAAAAATGGACTTATTTACTTCATCAAGGGAAAAGAATTCTTTCTAGGCAGAGCTGAGCAAGGAGAGGGAACTCAAGATGGAGCTGAGCAGGAAGGAGACGATCTCAGGTTGGGGCTGAGCAGAAGCAGGGAATCTCAAGACAGAAAGAGATAACTCAAGTCCAGGCTAAGCAGAAAAGAAGATCTCAAAGTGGATAGGGAGCTAACTCAAGTTGGGGCTGAGCAGGAAAGAAGATCTCAAGGTGGATAGGGAGCTAACTCAAGTTGGGGCTGAGCAGGAAAAGGAAGACATCAAGGCAGAAGGGGAAGGAGCTCAAGGAGAGGCTCAGCAGGAAGGAGAGGATGCCAAGGTACAAGGGGAGGGAAATCAAGGCAAGGCTGAGCAAGAAGGAGAGGATGCTAAAGCGAAAAGAATTCGAAATGGAGCTAAACAGGAACTAGGAGTGGTGGCCTGTTCCTGTAATCCCAGTTCTAGGAGGCTAAGACAGAAGGATGGCAGGTTCAAGGCCAGCCTCAGCAATTTAGCAAGACCCTGTTTCAAAATTTAAAAATAGGGCTGGGGTTTTTTCTTGGAGGTAGAATGTCCCCGGGTTCCATCCTCAGTATCACAAAAAAAAAAAAAAAAAAAAAAGGAGAGAACTCAAAGTGGAGCTGAGTGGGAGGAAATGGAGCTCATCCATATCTTAGGTCCTTGATTACTTGGGCCTGGAATTAGATGACAGGACAGGAATGTTTTGAGGTGTTCCTTGTCTCTTGCCTTAGGGTGTCCCTTGCATTCGGATAGAGGTAGGTTGAGATGATCTAAGGGATGTAAGTCAGAACCTAGATTTCAAGAATTATCATATCCAGTTACTGAGTCTAAATTTCTTTTGGGGTTATTTTTTTCTCATTTTTAGTAATTTTTTACTATATGTAACATAGAGAATTGAGGGAAGGGTTTTTATCCATTTGGGGCTTTCAGTCAAAAGGAGAGAGGAATCCCCAAGACCATCAGGTGATGCTGGTGAGAAGACCCTCGGGAATGTACATCTCAGAGAACCACACTGGAGCTACCAAATCCAATAGTCCTGTCACATATGGGGATATTTTAAGTAGTTCTTTGCTTTCAGGCATTTGGAGAGCTGAAAAGCAGGACAGACCTGCAGTGTAACTTGATATACCACGGAAGAAGTATTAGGAAGAAGCAACTGAAGAATCAAAGACTCCTTTCTTGGAGAAGGAACTGAGAAATTACTTCTTAACTCTTTTCCTTCCCTTATGCTTAAGCAAAAAAACAGTCATTTAATGTCTCCTGCAATAGAGCTGGTAAATGGGGCTTAGGACAGTACAACAAGGTGTTCACTGAATAAATGAATCAGCGAATCAATGAAGACAGGACAGCCCCAGTTCTTGTAGCACATAGGTGGGGAAGACATACAGAAAGAATTAGATTCCAATGAGAAATGTGTTGAAGCAGATTAATGAATAATGACCTATAGGATTTAAAACTAACTGTGGTTTATATTACCTTTGAAATGAGGGAGGGGAAGATTGTTGTTTTAATGGGTAAAGGAATCATTAGGAGGTAGGTGGGTGAGATTTTGAATGCAACTTGAGAAAATATATTCTTATCCTGGTGGGGAATAGTTAAGAAAAAAAAATTACAATTAGCAGGACAGAATTCTTAAATGAGTAAGAATTTTGTGATCAATTAAGAAAAAGAATCTAATACTGTTGCCTCTTTCATTTCTGTATACTAGTAAAATTGCCTGATTACTGGTAAAAATAGACTTAACAGACCTCTATATTCCCGGTGAACGTAGACATAGGCTTTGCAAATATTAAAAATAAATTTTATGAGGTGTTAAAAATGGGGAAAAGTTTTAAAAACCATAAGAGAAGCTTAATAAATTATGCTTACCATCCCAAACATCCTTAACTATCATTGTGGATTAGCAATAATTAAAAGTCATCCTATTTTTACCACAGCTAAAAGAAAAGTGGAATGTAGTGAATTTTAGTGCTGTTTCCCTTGAAAGGGATAATGATGAAGAGAACATAAAGGACCTTGTAAGTCACTGTAAAGACAGGAAGCCTACGGGGGATTTTGAGCAGAGGAATAACAGGATCTTAAATTTAACAGGACCATTCTGGCTATTGTGTTGCAAATAGATTGTAGAGAAGCCTAAGTAAAAGAAGAGTGAACAATTAGGAAAATATTGAAATAATCTAAGTGAGATGTGAGAATGGCTTGGATAAAGGTAGTAGCAGTGAGCATAGTATTAAAAAAAAATAGTGGGGTCCTGGACTATTTCAAGGTAGAATTGGTAGGATTTACTGACAGATTGGAAGAAAAATGAATGAAACATTATGCTAAGTGAAATCAATCAGTCTCAGAAAGTTAAGAGATCTATGTTTTCTCTCATATGTGTAAGCTAGAGAAAAAAAAATAAAGGAAATAGACTTCATGATAATAAGACAGAAAAAGAGCCGGGCATGGTGGCGCACGCTTGTAATCCCAGCATTTGGGAGACTGAGACCAGAGGATCCATGTTCATGGCCAGCCTCAGCTACCTAGTGAGGCCCTCTGCAACTTAGTGAAATCCTGTTTCAAAATAAAGAATAAAAACAGGGCTGGGGGTATAGCTCGGAGGTAGAATGCCCCTGAGTTCAACCCCAGTACCACACAAAAAAAAAAAAAAAAAAAGGACAGAAAAATAGAATAGTGTAAGGGGATTAGAGGAGGGAGACAGGGAGGGGGGAAAGGAGGTTTGAGGATGGAAACATGGCAAATAATATTATGCTCATATATGAAGAATATAACCAACAACAACCTTACTAGCATGTATGGAGAGGACAGGGGGGTAGCAAGATGGGGTTAGGAGGGAAACATCAAGAGATGGTGTGTGCATATATAAATATATCACTTTGAATCTCACTACAATGTATAACTATACTGCACCAATAAAATTTTAAAAAAGAAAAAATTCTTTCTAAATCTATAATCTATCTTTAGACAGACTTTTGTTCAACTTATATTGAAAGGCACTATGATGTGACTATTCAAAGGAATTTTCTGTTTAAGTTTGATAGAAAAGAAAGGACATTAAAAATGGGAAATATAATCTAGAAGCCCCAGATCTGGGTTCTCTATTTACTGGCTATACGCTTGGAGCAAGTTGTGAATGCTCCTGAGCCTCAGTTTCCTCAGCAGTAAAAAGAGGACACTACTCCTTGTTTGTCTCAATGTTAGGAGTATCAGGGGAAAGAAGGCAATGCGTGTTAAAACATTCAGTGAGCTATAAATAACCAGGCAAATTTAGGGATGTATTTTCTCCAATCTCAAAATTGAACCACTGAGGTTTACTGTATTTGCATTTCTCTTGATAAACCAAGAAGCACAACATTTTAAAAGGTAAGTACAAAAGGCAGCCATAGAAATGCAGAGTTTAAAAATGTAGAGAACCTAGAAGTCACCTTGATTCAAACTTTTGCTTCAGATGACGCAACTGTGGGAATAACTCAGGGTCGGCCTGGGTCTCCCCACTGCCAGGTCACGCTCCCCCCAGACACTGTTTTGGACCCCTAGTGAGGGAGGTCTTCCGCCCTGCCCAGCACCAGGCACCTCTTTTCTAGAACACTCTAACATGCCCCAATCTGCACACTTCAAACTGCTCAGAGGAAACCTAGAAAACAAAATCCACAGGGAACGATCAATAAATCACAGATTATTCCATGCAGCATGGCTGCAGATGTTCTTTCATTCCTCTGAGAACCAGAAGGTGGGGAAAGCAGTGGTGTGCTGGTAAAGGCTTAGCAACTGGCTCTCCTGCAGAGAGGTGGAAAATTATATGCATGTGTGTGCATGCGCACGCAGTCCTATGTTTATTATAAATTTTACTGGTATAAAGAAGGTAGCACACAATGTACAAATTACTGTAACAGATATAATACTCTTTACTCCGAGTTCCACTCAACAAATTGATTCTCACAGAATGCCTTCATTGTTCTTTTTTTTTTTTTTTTTTTTTTTTTTTTTTGCGGTACTGGGGATTGAACTCAGGGGCATTCTATCTTCGAGCTATACCCCCAGCCCTATATTTTATTCTTTATTTTGAAGCCAGGTCTCACTAAGTTGTGGAGTGCCTCACTAGGTAGCTGAGGCTGGCCTCGAACCTGGATCCTCCGGTCTCAGCCTCCCGAATGCTGGGATTACAAGCGTGCGCCACCACGCCCGGCTTCATTGTTCTTTCCAAATTTTCCTGCCTGTAACTAACCCATGGCTGCAATTTATCTATGTTTTGACAAATGGAGTTGTACCCCAATCACTAACTCTCCCAATAAATTTACTAACATTAAATCTGATACGTCGTCTCCTGTTCAACTATTCCTTATCCTGATACAAAGTGCACTCATTAAACTGAAATCCCTCTCAGACTCAGCACTAGATGTAACACAAGTTTTTCTGGTTTAATTGGCATGATTAAAATTTTCTCACCAGGCGCGGTGGCATATGCCTATAATCTCAGTACTTGGTAGGCTGAGACAGGAGGATCACAGGTTCCAGGCTAGCCTTAACAATTTAGCAAAACCCTGTTTCAAAATAAAAATTTAAAGGGTTGGGGATATAGCTCAGAGGCAGAACACCCTGGGTTCAATCCCCAGTACCACATAGGAAAATATTTTCTCCTTCACTTTAAGTATAGACAACCAACCAAAGAGGAGATCAAGCCCTTACTTGTGGCATTTACCCATTGCTGTGGTATAAACAGTTCTATCATGATCAATTTCCAGCTATTAAAACTACATCACCACATGCAGTTAGGGAAAGATTTATGTGGTATTTCCACTATAAGATACAATAGTTACAAACAACCTCAGGGACATGGAAAGAAGCAAAATGTAGTAAAATAATTAGGAAGTGAAGAGTTTGAGCAAATGTGCCTATATTTTTAGTATAATTTATTTAGTTGTAAACTGACATTTTTCCATTTAAAAATGGCCATGTTTAACAACTGGTTTACAAAACTCCTAAAACTAACAATTGACTCTTGCAATTCAAAATATACTGCCTTCAGCAGAGTACTAGAAAAGACTCATAAAACTGTAAGAGGGATGTGGTTTAATATACTGAGAACAGTATTTGCACAATCAAATAAACATGGGTATAAATCTTGGTTCTGCCATTAGATTGAATTATGCTCTTGAGCTTCAATTTCATATATAAAATAGAATGTTACTATCTATATCTTGGGCTTAATGTGAGGATGAAATCAGGTTTACTAAGAGGTTACTATCACAGCCAATACCTGGCACATGCAAGACAAAATGTATGTTTGAAAAAAAGAAGTTACTGTTATCATTTCTGTTGTTGTTGAAGAATTTCCTCATCATTAAGCAGAGTGATGAGTTTCTAAGACAGATGACCAAATCCTCTCCCCTGAAGGTTTATGGAAATGAGAGAGATACCGGCATGCTCTGTTGGGCGACTTCTGGGAACCACGTGGGCCCTGCAGTGATCTCAATTCTGAAAGGACTCCTCATGTTCCCCTTCCCTCATGCCAGGGGACATTCTGTTTCTGTTTTCACCTCATCTAATGCTTTCCTTCTGGCCTTGACCTGTAGAATGGTGCTCTGTCACTGAGGTGCAGCCACCTTCCCACACAAATGTCCTGGATAGCACATCTCCTGCAGTGGAATAAAGATGCCCTTCTGTAAGGAATTTTTGTTGTTGTTGTTCTTTTCTAACACCTTCCCGTAATTATTCTACATGTTCCAAAAATTAAAATATATAAAGCTGGACGCAACGGTGCACACCTATAATCCCAATACTTGGAGGCTGTGACAGGAAGATTGCAGGTTCAGGGCCAGTCTCAGCAACCTAGTGAGAAACTTTCAAAACAAAAAAATAAAAAGGACTGGAGGTGTAGCTCGGAGGTAAAATGGCCCTGGGTTCAATCCCTAGTACATGTGCGTGTGCGTGTGTGTATGTGTGTGTGTGTGTGTGTGTGTGTGTGTGTAATTATTCATCTGAAAAGGGGAAAAATAGAGGCTAAAATGTAGAAAACAGTCTATAGTCTTACCTATAACTTGAAGAAGTAGTATCTGAAAAATGAAAAAGTCTAATGTATGACTTGTGTCATCTCAAAGGCAGGCAATCAGTCGTAATCTCCTCACACTCAACTGGTTAAACTAAACAGTCAACTGAGTGTTGCACAGACCACCTCTGGGAAAGTTGAGGGAAACACAGAAAGAGTTGACAAAGACCACTAGAGCCATGGTTAGCTATGGAATGTCCCCTGGAGAGTTCATGTGTTAATGTTCTGGGTTAATAGAGTCAAGTCATGTAACCTAGGCCCGTGGGGTGTGTGACTGGAGAAGGCGGGTCCCTGGGGGTGTGGCCTTAGGGACTGTGCTTGTGTTTGAATCCTGCTGGGCTCTCAGGTTTCTGGCTCCAAGATGTGAGCGCAGAGCCCTTGCCCTCCTCCTCTCTGCTTCCTGCCACTATGCCCTGGGCTCCGCAGTGTAACCCGACCTGACATAGACTGAAACTCTGAGCTCTCCAAAAAACTGAGCAAATAAGTCTTCCTTCCTCTAAGTTATGTGATCAGTTGTCTTGGAGTATAGCAGTGAGAACGTTGACCAAGACAGTTAGAAGTCCTTGTCAGATTTTTAAATACAGATGCTTCTCACTTTATGATAGGGTTACATCCCAATGAACTCATCATAAATTGAAAATGCCCATGAGTCAAAAATGCAATGAATCCACCTCCCCTACAAAGCATCCTAGTGTAGTGACACCTCACACTTCATCGGCATGAGCTATTTCCCTTGGGACCTTGTGGCTGACCTGGGAGCTGCCCAGCATCAGAACAGAGGACCAGACCACAAACCACTAGCCCAGGAAAAGATCAAAATCCAAGTATGGTTTCTTCTGAATTAGCATTGCTCTCTCACCAAAGTTGGAAAATCATAAGACAAACCATCAGCAGTGAGGACCCACCTGTGGTTGGAATATTACATTCCCAAGAACATGCTGAGTTTTCAAATTCACCTTTCTTATCAAATACAGTCTTCTGGGGAGCTCCCACTAGATTAAGCCGCTTGGGGAAGTAGGGGGTAAAAGAACAGAGCACAGCAGCTTGCTCTGCTCTGGTCATATGATACCCTCTGGGCCTTCTGAAATCTACCTAAGCTTTAAGTTCTGGTGTGGATTTCTGCTTCACTCTGCACCTATTTATCTACTCATGTAATGTTATAACAATCCTATGAGTTAGTAATTAGTATGCCCTTTTTCAAGTTAAGGACACTGAGGCTCAGAGAAGTTAAAAATTCACTGGATGTCAGTATCAGTAAAACAAAGGTTTGAATTCAGGACTTTCCAACTCCAAAGTCTGGGTTCTCAACTGCCATCCTGCATGCTGTCTAATGCTTCACATGGTTTCCCTTGGATGAAATTACTAATTCACTCTTTGCTACTTTCAGAGCATTGTGTTTTCATGGCATATATCACATTCTGCCTTAACTATACATTTTTCTTCCCTATGACTCATATGCTCCTGAAGAGCGGACTCTGTGTTCTGTTCATCTCTCATGACCTAGTAAGAATTTATAAATAGCTGAGTTTTTCCCAGGTTCCTGGAGTTGCCTTCCTTGAGGAAGTGCACCTAGCTGCAGACCCCTTCAAAGGCTAAATGCTCACTAAGCTGGTCTTGCTCTGGTTAAGCTGCATTTACCACCCCACCACCATCACCTGCCCCTCCACAATCCAGGTGGGGTCAAGTGACTCGTTCTCACTAGCACAACTTAGTGGAAGGAAAATCAATCCGCTCTGAGCTGAGGAAATCTGGGCATCCTTCCCTAAGTCCTCCCTCTTTCCTGCCTCCTGGCTGGAGCCAGAAGATGCAGTGGGGTTGCACAAGCCCAACAAGAATGTGGAGATACTAGTGGAAGAATAAATGAGCAACAGTGGATGTTGAAGAGGGCAGGAAATAAAGCCGGGAGAAGTGGCACACGCTTGTAATCCCAGTACTTGGGAGGCTGAGACCGGAAGATCGCGGGTTCGCAGCCAGCCTCAGCTACTTAGTGAGACCCTCCACAACTTAGTGAGACCTTGTTTCAAATAAAGAACAAAATAGGGCTGGGGATGTAGCTTGAAAGTAGAATGCCTCTGGGTTCAATCTCTAGTATCACAAAAAAAGAAAAAAAAAACATTGTGATATAGTGAAAGGGATTAATAAAAGAGTCAATCCTCATTGGATCGAGGCCAGTGCCGATAAGTATGACCAGGACTCTAAAGAAGAATGAAAAGTGAGAATGAGGACCAGGGGGAGGGGAAGAAGAAAAGGCTGCGCGATTCTACTGAAAGTAGACTACCCCGAGTCAGAGCATCAGAACCATTCCCCTGGTTTGCCCCACTTCCTTTTTACTAGGGAAATAAATAAGTGAACTGTATTTGTATCCTTCTGTGGTTTCTGTGGCTCAGTCCTGAGCAGTCAGGACTACCTGGAAACACCCTTCACCCTGATTCTGTGTGCATGGTCCCTCTACACATCTGCTTCACACGTGACCAGGCTCAGAATCCCAAGGCTTGGTCCTGCGCGATGCACAATACTTTATCAGGCTCATGATAAACAAACCCAGGTGGTAGCTGGCCCAGTGCCTAGGGCTGATTTCACATCAAACCTGCAGTTGGAAGCTGCAGATATTACTTTGGGTTGTTTACCCCCCCGAGGATTCATCAAATCCATCCTGTTCCACTAGTTGTTGCCCTCTTTCAAGAGGAGCAGCTTCAAAAGTCAAATCCCATTATTTCAAAAAGGTTTCATCCCTGCAGGAAAACTTAGAGATGGGAGGTGTAAATCAAAGTCCCCTTGGTTGTGAGCACTCTTTTACTTTAAGTTCCTTCCCTAGGTCTTAATAATCTGTATATTTGTAAGTTGCTTTAAAGATTCTTCATGTGAACTAAACTGAGACTCTTTGTTGATCACAGATCTATATTTTATGCCATCAGAAGAAGCAGAAAAGTTCTGCACTGGAAAAGCTGAACCCTGTGGTTATTAGTTTTCAAATGCTGAAATGAAATGAACAAGTTCACTGGTTGACTTCAATGTCACCCAATCACAAAGCTTTGCTTTAAGGCTTTAGCAGTCTTTTTTGTGGTATTAATCAGAGTTGGGGGGAAAATACTTGATAATCAATCTATGTTCTGAATTGCAAAAGTGAAGTGCATCCTTTCTCTGATTCAGATTAAGTAAACCAAAGAATACTTGGGAGATTCTACATATTTCAAATTCTTCATACAGTGGACTCACAACATTTCATTAAGGTAATCACTGTAATTAGCATCATGTAACCTCAAATCAAGAGAGAAGGACACTGTTTGAACTACTTTCTCAATTTTGTTTTAACACAGTTGGAAGCTTTTTAGCATCATCTTTATTTGCTTGCTTTTTTTATCTGTATTTTGCGAAGAGAATAATTCATACTTTGCTTCTTCCTTTCTGAAAATAGTTCTCCTAATATTTCTCTTTGTTTAATTGCCAGAAGAGCCTACTAGATGTTTTCACATTTCAATAATTCCCCCGCCTGATCCTACAAGTGCATTCTGATTACACAGAAATTAGTTCACAGCATTCTCCTCAGGTGTAATGTGCCATATTAATGTTTTTATTAACTGTAGCTGATGAAGAGATTATTTTCTGGCTCAATTCCAAGACTCCTTTTTAGTAGCTTTCCAAAAGAAAAGTGACTGCTGAATTTTCACATAAGAAACACATTCCTGACAGGCATGATGGCACATACTTGTAATCCTAGTACTTGGGAGGCTGAGACAGGAGGATCAGAGGTTCAAGGACAGCCTCTGTAAGTAGTAAAACTATCATCAACCTAGCAAGACACTATTTCCAAATAAAAACAAAATAGGGCTGAGAGTGTAGCTCAGAGGTAGAATGTCCCCCCTCCTGGACTAAAGCCCCAGTACCACGATAAATAAATTAATGAATAAATAATAAATAAGTAGAATGAAAGAAATGTCATGTCTTTCCAATTCTCTAATTCAAGGTAATTTCATTATGAAAATACAGGTAAGGGCTACAATGTCTAGAGAGCATTGAGTATATTATCTCAGATCACTTTTTAAAATAAAATCAAAATGCATATTTTGAAACCGAGATATTTGGGTTTAGGTTTCCAGAAAGATTTTCTTGATCAGCAAGTCCAAATTTGGTTTTAGGCAATCTCTGATGCAAAAACCAATGTCTAGACCCTCCTACAGGACATCAGAGACACACACACAAGACAACTTCTCAAGCCAGGACCCTAAAGCATTCAAAAGACTGTATTATAATTATAGTTTTGCTGCAGTTAAAAGTGAGATACAAAAAGACAACTCAATTCTCTGACTAGGGGAAGCAATGGGCAGTGGCAGAGAAAATCAAGTATAATAAATGTCTCACTTCCAGCTAAGTGAAGCTTCGGCTGTTTTTAGTCTTTGGAAGGAGCTACAAAGGCCTTGTCTCTATAGAGCCACATAATTAACTATATGGAAGATTTTTAGTGGATCAATCACTCTGTGGGGATGAATCACCTGATTTTCATCTGACTTGGAGGCTCAAATAATGAAGGTAACTGGAACTGGTTCAACATTTCCAATGATTGATAATTTCTATAGTGTAGATTTTCTCAAAGTTCATT
The DNA here is from genome assembly GCA_004027655.1 of Graphiurus murinus. Taxonomy (NCBI): domain Eukaryota; kingdom Metazoa; phylum Chordata; class Mammalia; order Rodentia; family Gliridae; genus Graphiurus; species Graphiurus murinus. The sequence continues at coordinate 1,912 of PVLC010035417.1, read as the reverse complement.
CTAAAAATAAATAAATAAAAGCTTTCTTTGTGTGTGGGGGTGGTGGTGCTGGGGATTGAACCTCTGAGCCCTCTGAGCTATACCCCCAGCCTATTTTATTTTTATTTTGAAACAGGGTCTCACTAGGTTAATGAAAGACTCACTACTTACTGAGGCTGTCCTTGAACCTTCGATCCTCCAGTCTCAGCCTCCCAAGTACTAGGATTATAGGCATATATCACCATGCCCAACTAAATAAATAAATTCTAATATGTTAGATTACATTCTGAAAAAAACCTAGACTCAAAAATGCTCTCAAAGGTTTATGACCTGAAGGCATGCTATACTCAGTAGATTACTAAAGGTTTTGTGGATGTTAAAAACCACTTGGGGTAGCCAGGCATGGGCGCACGCTTGTAATCCCAGCATTCGGGAGGCTGAGACCAGAGGATCCGGGTTCGAGGCCAGCCTCAGCTACCTAGTGAGGCCCTCTGCAACTTAGTGGGACCGTGTTTCAAAATAAAGAATTAAAAACAGGGCTGGGGGTATAGCTCGGAGGTAGAATGCCCCTGAGTTCAATCCCCAGTACTGCAAAAAAAAAACTTGGGTAAGTACTATAGAGAGAACCAGAAAAAGCTAAAATTAGGTGAGGTTCTACAGGATGCTTGGGCTTGGGGTCAGTTCATAAACATTATGGAAAGCCCTCCATATCTGATCAGTCAGCATTTTTTTCACAAATCAAACTAACGTCATCTAAAACTCCATACCGCTCCCCCACCCCCACTCCCACCCCTGGTTGCCACCCAGGAGAGACACAATGAACATCTCCATCCTTCCTCCCCACTGGGCTAGAACATTTCAGGCCCAAAGGGAAGAGAACTCCCTGCTAAGCAGTAGTACTCAGTAGTACTCGGTGCTGAGTGCTAGGTGCTGTGAGGTTCCTAAAACTAGAAGGCGCAAAATGAGAGAGCACAGTGAGTGGAAACTAAATCATACGGCCAATCTCTTGGAGGAGTTTCAAACGGGAGGACTCACTATGAGTTAGGATTCCCAGACAAGGCTTCAACCAGATCTAGGCATGGACAGATGAAAAGGGAAGAGCCGTTCCAGGAAAGAAGAATAATGGGGGGAAATGCAGGTCCTAGGCATTCAATGCAGGTTCTGGGCGTTCTATGCATGTTCTGGTGATAAAGACTATAGCCCAATTAAGGCAGAGGCAGGCAGAGGTTTCAGCAACTGGGAGAAACAGGCCAGGAAGAAAAGCTTGGAGGTCCTGGCAGGTATCAGGGGCAACAAAAGAGATAAACACATCTGCAAACTACTCTGATCCTTAACCTGCTGAATCCCCAAGTTACCAGGTCTAAATCTCTGATTCCTTTTTTCATATTTAATCTCCCCTCCACTCGTGATTGTGTTAAGAGTTTTACTTTGTGCCATCAACCCTTTGAATTTCAAAAATAGCTTTGGCGTCCTGAGGCCAGCTGAGAGCTCTTGCAGGAGATCAGACAGAACCTACTACTATAGGGCTGCCACTGGGAACCCTCTGAGTCAGGAGACCCAGTTGGTCCAAAGGTTATTTTAACAACCAAACCTAATTTCCTTTCAGGCTCTGCCCCCCAAGGGAGTTAGCTGGAAAGCTCTGGACACAACAAATTGTGCACACAGGTAGTCATGCTGCCACTACATTTGAGGCTTAGAGTTGAGTTTGTACTCATCTCAAAAGAAATCCTAGAGCAAGAAGAAGGGAATGGGTGGTATTCCAGAGCTGATTCAAGCAAAGGGAATGGGGTCCGTATTAATTATCTGAGTTCTCCCCATGATTTAGAATTAATGAATTCCAAGAAGCCTCACTTTTGTCTGCCTGAGATTCTTGGTGAGAACGTCCTACAAATAGTTGTGGAAAAGCACCTGTCAGTCTTAAAAAAAAAAAAAA
>PVLC010035416.1:0-16342 GCA_004027655.1 Graphiurus murinus | reverse complement strand
ACTTGGGATTGAACTCAGGTGCATTCTACCTCCAAGCTACACCCCCAGCCCTATTTTTTTTTTTTTTTTTTTTTTTTTTTTGCGGTACTAGGGATTGAGCTCAGGGGCATTCTACCTCTGAGCTATACCCCCAGCCCTATTTTTTATTCTTTATTTTGAAACCAAGTCTCACTAAGTTGCGGAATACCTCACTAGGTAGCTGAGGCTGGCCGCGAACCCGGATCCTCTGGTCTCAGCCTCCCGAATGCTGGGATTACAAGCGTGCGCCACCACGCCCGGCTAAACATGATCTTTCTAAGTTGTTGAGGCTTGCTTCGAACCTGAATTCCTCCTGTCTCAGCCTCCCCAGGCATGTGCCACCACACCCAGCTCTCAGCACACCCCCTACCACTAAACTGAGCTATCTCTCCAGCTCCTGTGGACATATTTTAAAGCCACCACAGTCATTATACATGGGTCATGCCAGAAACATAGCTAGACTATAGGAACCTGTTTCTTCTATAGTGCAACCATGAGAGTTTATATAGCCAGTCCAAACAGAAGAAAATGCTGCTGCTTTCTAGAGAAAAATTAGCTAGCATTAGTAGTTTTCTCTGAGATTGTACTATGCCAGTTTATCTTCTGATTCAGATACCTTGATGTGTAGCATCAGCCTTTTCGGATCATTGGCTGTCACACCACTCGTGAGAAGATGCAGTGCACTCACAGCTGTGGTGTCTAGCAAGTAAAGGGCGAGTGCAGGAGAGTACTACAAGCAGGCAGTAGAGCCCAACAGTCTCGGTACAGATTCCAGCCACGTTACTTACTGGCTTACCTGACCTGGGCAAGAGCTTTAACCTCTGTGCCTCACTTTTCCTGTATGTAAAACAGAGCTGATGACAATACCTTCTATAGGATGGCCCCAACGAAAAAACTTCGCTGGTGAGTGACGATCAGAGCAGTATCTGCCATGTATCCAGCTCTGTAGACTTTTTTTTTTTTTTCGGTACTAGGGATTGAACCCAGGGGCATTCTACCTCCGAGCTATACCCCTAGTCCTATTTTTAGGGTCTCACTAAGTTTCGGAGTGCCTCACCAGGTAGCTGAGGCTGGCCTCGAATCCGGACCCTCTGGTCTCAGCCTCCCAAATGCTGAGATTACAAATGTGCGCCACCACGCCCAGTTTGTAGACTGTTTTTAAATTCGTTACATGTCTGAGTTTTAGATATGCCTGTGCTTTTGTACTCAACTTTTAATTCACATTTTACCTAGTTTCAGATATTAAGACCCGAAGTCTGAGAGGTGACCCCATGAAGCAAGAAGAGGTACAGAAAAGCCGTGGTGATGGCTGCATTCAGAGGTCCAGCACTCAAGGTACCAGAAAGCCTGCTTTTCCTGCAGGGTCCTTCATGGCTCCCATGTCCACTGCCTGGAGAACTCAGGAACAGAGAGTTCAGGCAAGTGGACCTAGGACTTCAGCAGACAACTCAGGGTGCCCCACCACTGAACTACACCCCCAGCCATTTTTTGTTTTTTATTATTTTGAGACAGGATCTTACTAGGTTGCTAAGGGTTCGCTAAGTTGTTGAAGCTGTCCTTGAACCTGTAATCCTCCTGTCTTAGCCTCCTAAGTACTGGGATTACAGGCGTGCACCAGCAAGCCTGTTTGTGTATGCATGTGTCACTGAGGATATAACCCAGGGTGTTGTACCTCTGAGCAACACCCTTAGTTTTTTGGGGGGAGAGGAACCTACTAGGAATTAAACTCAGGGGCATGGCATTCTACCTCTGAGCTACACCCCAAGTCCTTTTTTTTTTTTTTGCAGTACTGGGGATTGAACCCAGGGGCATTCTACCTCCGAGCTACACCCCCAGTCCTATTTTTTATTGTTTATTTTGAAACAGGCTTTCACTAAGTTGTGGAGGGCCTCACTAAGTAGCTGAGGCTGGCGGCGACCCCAGATTCTTCTGTCTCAGCCTCCCAAGTACTGGGATTACAAACGTGCGCCACCACGCCCGGCTCCCAAGTCCTTATTATTTTATTTTGAAACAGAGTCTTCGTTAAGTTGCTGAGGCTGGCCTCAAACCTGCAAAACTCCTGTCTCAGCCTAACCAAGTACTGGGATTACAGGTGGGTGCCACTATACATGACTGCCTTGGCTTCCTTTTTTTATTTATTTTTTTAATTTTTTGGTATTGGAGGTTGAACCCAGAGGCATTCTACATCCCTAGCACTTATTTTGGAACAGGGTCTCACTAAGTTCTGAGGGTCTCATTGAGTTTCTGAGGCTGGCCTCAAACCTGCAATCCTGCAATCCTCCTGTCTCAGCCTTCCAAGCACTGAGATTACAGGTGTCTTCCACCACACTTACTTTTTTTTTGTAGTACTGGGAATTGAACCCAAGGGCATTCTACCTGTGAGCTATACCCTCAGTCCTATTTTTTTATTTTGAAACAGAGTGTCACTAGGTTGCAGAGGGCCTTGCCAAGTTACTGAGGCTGGCCGTGAAACTGCAATCCTCCTGTCTCAGCCTCCCAAGTACTAGGATTACACACCACCATGCTGGGCTAAGCAGAAGACTTTATAAAATGGAAAGGGCCAGGCAGGCCTGGTGACCCATGCCTGTGGTCTCAGCTACTGTAGAGCTGAGCCGAGGCAGGAGGATTGCTTTAGCCCAGGAGTTTCAGGCCAGCTTGGGCAATGCAGCAAGACCCCCTTTCTCAAAAAGGAGAAAGAAATGGAAACAGCCGAGTAGATTTAGCCCAGAGCCTGCTGCACCTGTAGCCATCTTAACAGAACTTAGTGGCAGCTTAGAGGACAACTGGCATCCAAAGAACCCCTACCTTTTCTCTTTGAGGCCATAGAAAAGGTCTCCCGGGTTAGAACCTTCTAACCTTGTCTTCTGCAGGATCCATTTTGATAAACCTGCTTTTGAAGCAGCCTTTGATCCCGGGGTCACCCCTGGGGCTCTGCCACCTCCTGAGCAGCGGTCTGGAGGCTCCTGCCAGCACCCTTCTGCAGCCTCTGGGGCTAGGCAGGTAAGCTAGAAAGCCCTGAGCACCTTGTTTGGGAGGAGTTTCCCCTTCTGCCCTGGCACCTGGGAGGCCTGTGGGATGTGGAGGGAGCCTGGAGAATTTGGCAGGCAGGCAGACTGCTGGGGCCTTGACCTGATGTATTTTCTCTTGTTTGTTGCCAGTGCCTTGGCTGGCATTCCAGGCCTCAGGGCCGCAGGTCCTCCCGGTGGGTCATTTTCCCTCTCGACCCTTAAAGAAGCACAAAACCTGGCGCTCACTGGACTGAATCTGGTTGCCAGGAATGAAGGCCCATGTGATGGGGACCCAGCAGAGGGAAGCAGGCGGGCCTTCCCACTCTGCCAGCTTCCCGGAGCCGTGCACCTCCTCCCCCTCGTACAGTTCTTCGTCGGCTTGCAGTGCCAAGCGCTGCAGGATGGAGCCGCAGCTAAGAGGAGTGGAGCCCCGTCTGACTCTCCAGCGCGTGCGTCCTGCCTGGGCTCAGGGGTAGAAGCCAGCTCCGAGGACAACCTGGAAAGCGTCTCTGCAGCTTCACTTAGCATTCTTCAGCACCTGGTGTGCCACAGCGGAGCAGTCGTCCGCCTGTTACTATCAGGAGTCGGGGCAGATTCCGCTGCTAGAGAAGAAAATGAGAGCCTGGTGCTCAGACAGAGCTGTGGAGATAGGCTCCCCGCCCCCAGGGGGGATGCCAGCCAGCCAGGACTGCATCCACTGTTGAAGATGCTTCTTCACCTTCTGGCTTTCTCTTCTGCTGCAGTAGGGCACTTTCAAACCAGCGTCCTGAGCCAGTGCCTCAAGGTTTTGGTGACATTAGCTGAAAATGCTTCCTCTGATTTCTTGCCCAGGTATAAAGCACACGGGAGGCAGGATGCGGTATGGGTCTGCCGTGACCTCTTGGGGTCTAACTGTGGCCCTGTGTTTTGCTCATCTTAACTTCATCTGTACTGCCAGCTCTCATCTAAGGCTTGGTTTGGGTCATTCTGAAGTGGTGGGAAGTGGGGCCCGGTGTTGGGAAAACCAAGGAAATGGTTTGTGTGGCTTATTTCTGCCTCTGGACTTCAGGTAAGCAAAAGGCACACATGTTAAAGCAGACTGTTAGCCCCTGTGGAAGAATGTCCTGCTCCAGGACAAGCTGAACAAAGAGGCTTGACCCTGAGCTGTGGGACAGGTGAGGACCCCGTGGCACCACACACTTAAGCGTGGTGGGGTTTCCTCAGGGAGCAGAAGTATGAGGAAGGCCTGCGCCCACACCCGACCTTGCTGGAACTCTGCCTGTGCTAGCATGTGCCCGCCTCTAGTGTGAGCTGCAGATGACTTGTACCTCTTGAGGTCTGTTGGAATGGGTAGTATAGTGACCCTAGTTCACAAACACTATTATCATAAATTTTTTTTTTTTTGCAGTACTGGGGATTGAACTCAGGGGCATTCTACCTCCGAGCTACACCCCCAGCCCTATTTTTTATTCTTTATTTTGAAACAGGGTCTCACTAAGTTGCGGAGTGCCTCACTAAGTAGCTGAGGCTGGCCAAGAACCTGGATCCTCCAGTCTCAGCCTCCCAAATGCTGGGATTACAAGCATGTGCCACCACACCCAGCTTATCATGAATTCTTAACTTGGAAGACCAGTGCTGTTCGAGGGGAGGAACCTTAAACACCACCAGCCGACCCAGCCCTCATCTAATTATCCAGTCTCCCTCTCCACACTCTTCAGGAGGCCAGTTCCGGTGCTGTTGTGACTGCACAGGCTGGACGTGCCTTAACTTCCCTGTCTCTGGGCTCAGCATGTCTGCTTCCTAAACACACCTCCAGAGTAACCGGGAGCCGTGGCATATACCTGTAATCCTAGTACTTGGGACACTGACAGGATGATCACAGGTTCAAGGACAGCCTCAGTAGTGAGACATCAACCTAGCAAGACCACATTTCAAAATAAAAATTAAAAAATAGGCCTGGGGGTGTAGCTCAAAGGTAGAATGCCCCTGGGTTCAATCCCTGGTACCACACACAAAACACCACTACTTTTGGAGCCAGGTGTGGTAGTACATGCCTGTAATTTCAGTACTTGGAAGGCTGAAACAGGAAGATCACAGGCTTGAGACCAGCCTCAGCATTGTAGAGAGACTTAGCAACCTAGCAGGACCCTGTTTGAAAATAATCTTTTTAAAAAAGGGCAGAGAGTGGAGCTTGAAGGTAGAATGTCCCGGGGTTTAATCCAAGAAAAAAAAAAAAAAAACATTTATGGGTCCTGGTTCTATTACCTGGTTGGCCTGGTCCACCCAGAAGGTAGTGCTCAGGGTGGACACTGCACTGCAACGCAATGTGTGGCACAGTGGAGGACAGAAGCGTCACCAGGGCAGCTCCAGGTGGCTACTTACTCGTGTCTGTTAGGTGAATGAATCCCAGAAACCATGTTTCTGCCAGTTCTCTTGGTAGATGCTCCTTCCTCCTGCTGAGTTTGTCCACAGGGGTCCTCAAAACAGCGACCTAATGAGCGCCTAGTGCAGGCCAGACGCAGAAGCCTGCTCCCCCGTGCCACTCACGCCCCTCGGCCTCTGAGCACGCAGTCAGTATTTGTTGAGTAAACCCTAAGTTGAGGCAGGGAAACTTCCCGAAAGCCCCCTAGGAAGTATGCTGGGGCAGCCTGATGCACCCCACCGCTCTGACACACGTCCCCAGAATTCCTCACTCGTGCTGAGCCCTGCGCGCAGCGTCCCCTCCCTTTGCAGTGAGAGCCGGCCAGCAGCGTGAGCAGCCAGGAAGCCTGCCTCTCTTCTCCCCATCCTCAATCACCCGAGCTCGAAGCACACCATCCTTGTCTTTTTCTTTTTCTTTTTCTTTTTTTTTTTTTTTTTGGTGGTGGTACTGGGGATGGAACCCAGTGGCATCCTACCTCCGAGCTATACCCCCAGTCCTATATTGTATTCTTTTTTATTTTATTTTATTTTTGTGTGTGTGGTACTGGGGATTGAACTCAGGGGCATTCTACCTCCGAGCTATACCCCCAGCCCTATTTTTTATTCTTTATTTTGAAACAGGGTTTCACTAAAGTTTCGGAGGGCCTCACTAGGTAGCTGAGGCTGGCCGAGAACCCGGGTCCTCCTGTCTCAGCCTCCCAAATGCTGGGATTACAAGCGTGCTCCACCAAGCCCGGCTTCTATTCTTTTTTGAAACAGGATCTCACTAGCTGAGGCTGGTCTCAAACCCAGATCCTCCGGTCTCAGCCTCCCAAGTACTGGGATTACAAGGGTGCGTCACCACGCCCGGCTCCATCCTTGTCTTTCTACTGCATCTATTGTAGCCTTCAGGATCCTGGGTTAGCAAGGGCTTTGTGGTTGGGGAGATACTGGGAATGGAACCTAGGGGCGTTCTACCTCTGAGCTATATCCCCAGCCCCATATACATACATACATATATATATACATATATACATATATATATATATATATATAGTTTTTTTTTTTTTTTTTTGGTGGTGGTACTGAGAGTGGAACCTAGGAGCCTTCTACCCCCTGGTACATTCCCATATCTATTTTATATTTTATTTGGAAACAGGTCTCACTAAAGTTGCTGAGCAAATAGGTCTCATCCCCAACCTCAACTAGAGCAGCATGATTTATGTATTTTGTATATTGGGGGTATGCATGAAGTCTCATTTTAAAAAGATCCCAGTGCTATCAAAAAATAGCTTAGAAGCCACCACATTGTGTACAAAGGCAGATTTTTCTTGCAGATGCTCTCAGGAGCCTTAGTCAACTAGTTAAGGGGCACTTGCAGCCCAATGATGAGACCAGGTTAAATTCCACTTTCCCACAAAGTTCCACAGCCCCGGGCAGCGTGTGACTTCTTGCTTGCTTGCAGGATGTGCTGTGAGTATGCCCAAGTAGTGGGACTTACTTCTCATGACAGATGGAGGGACGTTCTCCACTGCCACACTCTGTGCTTGAAGGTCACACACTGCTCTCTCCCCGCCCGCCCAGCAGGCCATTTGGCCCTCAGGCAGGTTTTGTGGATTGAACAGATGGTCACCTTGGACTTGGTTCTTTGCTCACAACTGTCCCTTTGCTGTGGGGTCTGGGGATGGCCCAGAGCCCCCCCTCCCCCCGCACACCCCCGGCGGGCACCTCACCTGGCAGCAGATGAAAGCCTGTTCTGACTAGTGGAGACTGACCTGTGAGTGGACTCCTGAGATCCAGCCATGGCCGAGTCCATGTTTGGCACCTCCAGCATCCTGCCAGCCCTGGGGTGGTGGTCTAAGGCCGTTTCCCTCCTTCACACCCACATCACGACTCACATCCCTGTTTGGGAGTGGAGGCAGGGAAGGCCAGGCGTCCCAGGTCCAGGGAGTCTTCCCCAGATCTTGGGTAGTCCTATGCAGGGTGAGGGCTGTGGTCTCAGCCACAGCAACCCTGCAGTAAAGGTGGGTCCTCCACGGGACGGCTGCCTAGCAAAAGGGCGGTGCCTAGAACCGGCTCCAGCTAGACCAAATCTCCTGGGGCGTCACGTCCTGCATCTTACAGGTTCCAGTGTGTGCTGCCAGCCCTGCCGAGGTGCCTCAGCCCAGAGACTCCCCTGCCCTGCGTGCTGCTGGCTGTCCAGCTGCTCTCCCTCCTGGTGGACCATGACAGCCTCGTGCCCCAGCTCTGCTCCCACTCTGGTAAAGGGGGGTGGGAGTAGGGGGCTCCTGAGGCCTCAGACCCTGGCTCCAGGGCGAAGGCCCTGAGTGAAAGGACGCGTCCTTTTCAGAAGGCTGCCTCCTCCTGCTGCTGTACCTGTACATCACGTCGAGGCCCGACAGAGCGGCCTCAGAGACACAGTGGCTTCAGCTGGAACAAGAGGTAAAAACGTGGGGCCCTCTGGAGAGACAGGACCATCCTTCATTTTGGTAATAAGAGTTTACTAAGCGGAGCCGGGCGTGGTGGTGCACACTTGTAATTCCAGCATTCGGGAGGCTGAGACCGGATGATCCGGGTTCCCCGCCAGCCTCAGCTACATAGTGAGGCACTCCACAACTTAGTGAGACCCGGTTTCAAAATAAAGAATAAAAAATAGGGCTGTGGATGTAGCTCGGAGGTAGAATGCCCCTGAGTTCAATCCCCAATACCGCAAAAAAAAAAAAAAAAAAGTTTACTAAGCGACCGAGGTGAACTCAGGGGACAGCATAGCTAGGGCCCGGGGTCAGTCTGGAGGCAGGCAGGCTGGTGGTGAGACTTGGGTGCTAGTCCTGAGTCTGGTCTGGGAAGCCCGAAACCAGCACACTCTGGGCCCCATTCGTGTCATCACACAGTTGCTGAAGTAGCTAGGGCTCTTGTAGGAGAGAAAGCCCCTGTTCTGCCTGCGGTGGGACAGGCCTGTCCTTGTTTCAGGTGGTGTGGCTCCTGGCCAAGCTGGGTGTGCAGAGCCCTTCCTCCCCGGTCACTGGCTCCGACTGCCAGTGCAGCGTAGAGGTGAGTGGCCAGGCCGACGGCGCAGCAGCTCTGCCGTGGGCAGGAGGGCCCTGGCCAGGCCCACGCCCCACCCAGAGCCCCGCTCCTTGGGGCAGCTGAGCTGAGCAGGGCGTCCAGCGCAGGAAGCCAGACCTAGTCTTTGCCCTCTCCCCAGGTGGTCAGGGCTCTCACGGTGGTGCTGCACAGGCAGTGGCTGACCGTGCGGAGGGCAGGGGCCGCCCCGAGGACTGACCAGCAGAAGCGGACGGTGCGCTGCTTGCGGGACACGGTGCTGCTGCTGCACAGCCTGTCCCAGAGGGACAAGCTCTTCACCGTGCACTGCGTGGAGGTCCTCCATCAGTACGACCAGGTGATGCCCGGGGTCAGCCTGCTGATCCGAGGGCTTCCGGATGTGACTGACTGCGAAGGTGAGCCGGCAGGAGGACCCTCTCCACCCCAGCCCCCTGCGGCTCTCCCTCAAGCCTGACAAGCCCAACTCCTTGGCTGCACCTCAGCACCTCCTGCCGCCATGGCCTTTTCTGGCACCGGGGACACTGCCTGCCTGTTCTAGTTCTTCTCTGAGTACGCTGGGCCGGCCCTTTGTTGAGTCTGCCTGGCAGTGTCACGGTTTTTCCAGAAATCTCTCTGTCTGAATTGCCTTTGTATCGTTTTGCTCGCAGTAGCTGAGGGAGCAAGGCCTGGGCGTGGAAGGGACTGGTTGGTTCCCGCGATGCTGGGGGAGGAGGCCCCACGCACCCTCGGGCCTTCACCTCGGAACCCTCTTCCTTTTGGCTTAGAGGCAGCCCTGGATGACCTCTGTGCCGCGGAGACGGACCTGGAGGACCCCGACATGGACTGTGGCTGAGGCCCTGAGCGTCCAGCCACAAGGGGGCGCCGGCACGCTGCCTCCTCCTTGCTCGACCACTGATTAAAGCCGTGCCAGGCAGTCCCTGCTGGGAACACGCCTCATTTCCTGGAGTCTGATCTGTGTGGCTGAATGGGAGGGATGGAGTTGGAGGGTCCGGAGAAGCCTGGGGCCTCCCCTCCCTCCTGCTGGAGTTGGGACTGTCCCCATGGTAACTCGAGGAGAGCCCTACCCGGCCTGTGGAATTGTCCTGAGTCACTGCTTTGGGCTGGGGCCATGGGGAGAAACCATTGTGTGGCAGGAAGGAGGGGGCCTCAGCCAGAGCCAGCCATGAGTAAGTGGGTCAAGGACTCAGCCCGAGAAGGCCGCAGCCCGGCTTGCTGCATCGCCCCTGGAGACGCGGGGCACCAGGCCTCCCGGTGGTCTCCCTCATGCCCCCCCCATGCACTGGGCCAGCCAGCAGGCCCACAGCCCTTGGGGTGCCTGGGGAAGGGGGTGTTGGCAAAAGAGGGCTAGACCAGGCAGGCTGAGCAGGGCGGGCCCGGCTCATGAGCAGCGCAGCCCAGCCCGTGGGTGGGCCTAAGGTAGTTTCACTTTCCGCTTCCCGCCACTGCCGGCAGAGTGTGCGACTGGCCCTGCCCGAGACTGCTGCCCGCTGCTCCGGTGAGTGTGACCCCCAAGGGGAGGGGGCAGGGCAGGAGGGCTGTGGGTTCCCCCACCCTGGACCACAGCCCTACCTTAGTAGTGGACACCAAGGTAGGGGCCAACCCCGTGTGAGAAGAGGGAACCTCCCCCCACAGGGACGGTGGAGTGTGCTCCCCACAAAGGAAATCACCCCCCTCTTCAGCTTCCTGCCCTGTGCCCAGCTGCGGAAGGCCTGCCTGCGGCGTCTCTGCTGGCCCCCCACCCCTGCCCACCTTGGGCCTTCCCACTGGCACTCACTGCCCCACCCAACGCTCTTCCCAGGCTGAGCAGCAGGTGCCTGCCCCAGCATGGGCTCGCAGGCCCCGCCCCCTGGCCCCATGCAGACCCTCATCTTCTTGGACCTGGAGGCCACTGGCCTGCCCTTCTCCCGGCCCAAGGTCACCGAGCTGTGCCTGCTGGCCGTCCACAGATGTGCCCTGGAGAGCACCCCTACCTCTCAGGGGCTGCCAGCCACGGTGCCCCCACCACCCCGCGTGGCCGACAAGCTCTCCGTGTGTGTGGCTCCGGGGAAGGCCTGTAGCCCCGCGGCCAGCGAGATCACAGGTCTGAGCACGGCAGTGCTGGCAGCGCATGGGCGTCAACACTTTGACAGCAACCTGGTCAACCTGCTCCAGGCCTTCCTGCAGCGCCAGCCACAGCCCTGGTGCCTCGTGGCGCACAACGGTGACCGCTACGACTTCCCCCTGCTCCAGGCAGAGCTGGCTTCGCTGGGCCTCGCCAGTATTCTGGACAGTGCCTTCTGTGTGGATAGCATCGCTGCCCTGAAGGCCCTGGAGCGTGCCAGCAGCCCCTCAGAGCACGGCCCGAGGAAGAGCTACAGTCTGGGCAGCATCTACACCCGCCTCTACGGGCAGGCCCCTGCAGACTCGCACATGGCCGAGAGCGACGTCCTAGCTCTGCTTAGCATCTGCCAGTGGAAGCCACAGGCCCTGCTGCAGTGGGTGGATGCTCACGCCAAGCCCTTCAGCACCGTGAGGCCCATGTACGAGGTCACCATCTCTGCTGGGACCAACCCAAGGCCAGCTGCGGTCGCCGCCACTGCCAGGAATGCTAGTCCCTGCCTTCGTGGGAGCAGAAGACCCAAGACTCTTCCTCCAGTGAAGGTCCCTGGTGCCCCACCCCAGGAGGGGCTGCTGGCGCCCCTGGGCCTGCTGGCCTTCCTGACCTTGGCAGTAGCCACACTCTATGGACTGTTCTTGGTCACGCCTGGGCAGTAGGCCAGGAAGGAAAATCTAATAAAGACCCACAGCCCTGAGTTTCGCTCTCACCTCGGACTCTCCTGGGCAACCCAGGCCTCTGACCGAACTCGGGGACCTGAGGAGGGAGCACAGTTTTTTTTTGTAATGGTACTGGGGATTGAACTCAGGGGCATTCTACCTCCAAGCTACGCCCCCAGCCCTATTTTTTATTCTTTATTTTGAAACCGAGTCTCACTAAGTTGCGGAGTGCCTCACTAGGTAGCTGAGGCTGGCCAAGAACCCGGATCCTCCGGTCTCAGCCTCCCAAATGCTGGGATTACAAGTGTGCGCCACCACGCCCGGCTGGGGGCACAATTCTTGTCCCTCACTCTCCCAGCAGAATGAGCAAACTTCTGAGCCTAATAAAAGTAGGGAAAACACAAATCCAAATAGTAGATGGAAACAGAACTCAACTTAGGGCCATATCCCAGCGGCCGCGGTTCTGAAGAAAGGGGGGAGAGCAACTCCAAATGTTTGCATTTATTATAAACGGTGCAGAGCCTGGACTCTCAGAAACACACTGACAGATACAAAGTTAAGACAGAGCTGGTCAGACGCTGACAGGGAACAGAGAGGTATTCATGTTGGGGCTGGGGCTGCCGCCCAGGCCCCCAGCTCCACCTTTGGTCCAGACAGCCCCTGATCCTGGTGCCCCTGCCGCAGGAAGAGCTGTGGACGGTGGTGCAGGCATCGGATGTTCTAGGCGGCTGGTGTCAGGGGAAACGGAATACCAGAGGCCAGGCATCCCTCTCCTCTCTGGGTCAATTGCTCTCCGCACATTCAGCCTCACATCAACAATCACACACTTTATAACAGAAAACAAGCAGAATGTTTGGCTAAAAGTGAATATACTGCAGGGTGGAGACCTGAGTGTGTGGGTGGATGGAGGTCCCCCGCCCCAGCTGGGGCCAGGAAGCCATGAGTATGGTGGCCCTCCAGGGAGTCCCAGGGAAGACGCAGGGACAGTCCAGAGCTGGGTGGAGCTCTGCCAGAGGTGTGCTGACATCGGGAGGAGACCACCCCCACTGAGGACGGCACCAGCTGCAGGGAGCAATAGTCATCACAGGTTCTACAAAGGGCACCCCAACCCTGGGTGTGACTTCCAGCGGCGGCTGGACACACCCAAAACTAGGACGCGTGGGCATGGTGTCCACAAAAAGCCGTGCTCTCCTAATGTGACAGGCTGCACCTGCTCCCCCTGCGGTGTGCTGAAAAAAGCCTCCCACCCCATTCTTTGAATTTGCTTGAGACTGCACGAAGCATAATTTCAAGTGAGGAAGAAAAGTTTGGTCCTAGCCCACTCTGGCAGGGATTGGCCCCTACCTGGTCAGCATCAGAGGAAGCCACGTGTCTAGACAGGACACACACACCACACACAGGGCAATGAAGAACCGCGCCTGCACACAGCTCACACACGACGGAACCATGTGGCAGCCGAGAGGGGGCGCTCAGGGGGCTGCCTTGGGGGGATCCATGTAGGCCGGGTTGTAAGGAGGCTGGCTGGCGGGGTAGGGCGCGGCTGCACCTCCTGAAAATAGAAAGGACAGAGCTGCAGGTGACGGCACGCTAGCAGAAGGTGGAAGGTTACCCAGGTGTCTCGGTGCACCCTGGGGCAGAGGAGTCCACGGTGGCACTCACCTGCCAAGGTCTCGTGGTAGGCTGGCGGGCCCATGGGCTGAGCCAGGTAGGGCGGAGGGTACTGTGTTGGGTAGGGTGCTGCTGGCACCCCTGGCTGGGGCGGCATGGGATGGTAGCCCTGGTACGTTGGTCCCGGGTAGCTAGGGGGCACGCTGGGAGGCTGGGGGTAAGGGGCGTGCACCACGGTGGTGGTGGCGGTGGTGGTCACGACAGCTGCAAGGAGAAGGCAGTCAAGACCCTGCAGCCCCCAGGTCTCCCACCCCCCACTTAGTCAAGGCCGGGTCCTGGATGGCTCCCCTCCCCCTCGCCCACCCACAACGGGGGTCCCAGCAGGGCAGAGTGGGGGAGGGCCTGCTCACGGCGTGGTCGGCGACACATCTTGTACAAACAGCAGCAGGAACAGGTGAAGCAGATGATGATGGTGACGACAGAGAGCACAAAGATGGTCAGGCCGATAGCTACAGTCGCTCCAAACCTGCCAAAGAGCTTGTCACGACCCCAGGCCCCACACCCTCCCCATGACCAGGGGTGCCCCTCTTGCAGAAAGACTCCGAGCAATGCAGACACAGCAACTTCCTAGTTGTGTGCTTGAGCCTACCCGTGCCTCAGTCTCCCCACATGTAAAAACAAGGGTGTGAGTCTATATAAAGCTTCTAGCTAAGGGCCTGCACCCTCTCCCTCAGGATCATAGGGGGAGCTCAAGCCCTGCCCCCACACGTGCCTCGTCCATCCCCCACCAACCCAACCGCCCAGCAGCAGACAGCAATCTGCCCAGCCGCCAGCCAGGCACTGCGGGATTTGAATAGATGTGAAGATAAGATAGCACAGAAAGCAGAGGAAGCAGCTCCAGGAGCAGAGGCCAGTGCATCCAGAGCTGGGCCCTCGGGATGTCGGGGAAGATGCCCTCCCTGCACGGCTGCTCACAGGCGACCCTGGGCCCCACCCTTCCTGACCAGCACAGCCATTTCCCAGATGAGAACGCTAAAAGCAGGCGGGTGATTCAGAGGGCTAGACGAAGGCAGCAGTGCTTTCTGAAAGATGCCTGCCCAACCAGGCATCTGGGGATGAAAGACTGTTCCTGGGCAGGAAGTTCACCAAACCTGGCTTCCGAAGGCAGAAAGGGGCCCTTACTATCCACACATTCCCAGGGGCCACACCTTATTCTAACCAAACGCACTAACTTGGTAAACGCCCCGAGCACATTCAGAGCCTGCTCCCTCAGGGGCCAGGACGCGTGAGTCCTCCCCACCACCCGGCCAGCCAGGGCGCCGCGCCGGGCTTCCAGCCGAGGGTCAGCACAACCTCAGCAAGGCGGGGCCTCAGCCACGGGACAGGGCGGGGGACAGGCACTCCAAGCCCCAAAGCATCCAGCCAGGCTCCCAGAACAGGAGCCACGCCACCTTCTGGCCGGGACAAACCCCCAGGACCGGACCGTGGGCTCAAGGCAGGGCCAGGCTCAGTTCCGGCACCAGCCGTTTCTTCTGCCTCAGTCTCTTTCCACGTTATGGTGCCCCAGCTCACCCCATGTCAGCCTCCAGCGTCACCCAGGAGCCTCCTGCAAGCCCAGGACTTCCCCTCTCTCCATCGGGGGCCACAAGGTCTCAGTCTCCTCCCTTTTCAAGGAAAAGGAAAGCAAATCTCCTCCTCAGGCCTTCCTATCCCTGACGTCACAGCAGGAAGGACAGACACCGGCCCCAGAGCCGCCACTCTCTTAAAGACACAGCAGAGCCCAGCTGCGCCTCCCCAGGGCCGAGGCCTCTGGTCTCACCTGTGCAGAGGAGCTCCACACAGGGAGTGCGCAGCTGGCTCAGCCTCGGCACACCTAGCACACCTAGCACACCCGAGCCAAGCTCTAGCTCGCCTCTCCCTCCCCCCACCCCCAAGTCTCCTCAAGTCTGATCACTCTGCTCAAATGCCCAAGGCCAGCCGGGGCGGGGCGTGGTGCTGCACGTTTGTAATCCCTGTACTTGGGAGGCTGAGACCAGAGGATCGCAGGTTCGTGCCCAGCCTCAGGTACTTAGTGAGGCCCTCTGCAACTTAGTGAGACCCTGTTTCAAAAATAAAGAATAAAAAATAGGGCTGGGGGTGTAGCTCAGAGGTAGAATGCCTCTGGGTTCAATCCCAGTACAAAAAAAAAAAAATGCCCAAGGTCCCTCCAGCTCCTGGGAGCAGAGTGATTTGCTTTATAATTACTTGCTAAACCATGTGTATCTGTACTTTCCTGAATGTACATTATAGTAGGAAGAAAAATCTAGGGTTTGTCTAACTAGAGTGAAACTTACAATAAAGCAAATTTCAATTTTTTATTTTTATTTTTATTTATTTGTTTACTTTTTAGTACTGGAGATTGAACCCAAGGGCATTCCACCCTCTTGTTACACCCCAGCCCTATTTTATTTTTATTTTGAAACAGGGTCTCAACCATGTTGATGGAGAGTCTCACTACTTGCTGAAGCTGTCCTCCAGCCTGCGATCCTCCTGTCTCAGCCTCCCAAGTACTGGGATTACAGGCATGTGCTGCCATGCCGGGCTAAATTTAAATTTTTAATTAAAAATTTAAGTAAAATTCCAGCCGGGCGTGGTGGCGCACGCTTGTAATCCCAGCATTCGGGAGGCTGAGTCCGGAGGATCTGGGTTCGCGGCCAGCCTCAGCTACCTAGTGAGACACTCCACAACCTAGTGAGACCCGGTTTCAAAATAAAGAATAAAAAATAGGGCTGGGGGTGTAGCTCGGAGGTAGAATGCCCCTGAGTTCAATCCCTAGTACCGCAAAAAAAAAAAAAAATTTTAAGTAAAATTCCTTGTTCGACCCACAATCCTCAGAAGGTAGAACGCTCACCCTTCCTCCTTGTCTGTGTTCCAGCCACATCACCCTTTGGGCTTTTTGATTTCCCCCCAGTACTGGGGATTGAACCCAAGGGATTCTATCACTGGGCTACATCCCTAGCACCCTCTTCCTGTGCGTGTGTGTGTGTGTGTGTGTGTGTGTGTGTGTGTGTGTGAGAGAGAGAGAGAGAGAAAGAGAGAGAGAGAGAGAGAGATACTAGAGACTGAACTTGGTTATTCTACCTCTGAGCTACACCTCCTGCCCCATTTTATTTTTCATTTTGAAACAGGGTTTTACTGAGCCGAACATGGTGGCACACGCTTGTAATCCCAGCATTTGGGAGCCTGAGACCGGAGGATCCGGGTTCGAGGCCAGCCTCAGCTACCTAGTGAGGCACTCCACAACTTAGTGAGACCTGGTTTCAAAATAAAGAATAAGAGCCGGGCGTGGTGGCGCACGCTTGTAATCCCAGCATTCGGGAGGCTGAGACCGGAGGATCCGGGTTCGCGGCCAGCCTCAGCTACCTAGTGAGGCACTCCGCAACTTAGTGAGACTCGGTTTCAAAATAAAGAATACAAAATAGGACTGGGGGTATAGCTCGGAGGTAGAATGCCCCTGAGTTCAATCCCCAGTA
>PVLC010035415.1:0-16342 GCA_004027655.1 Graphiurus murinus | reverse complement strand
CACACTTGTAATCCCAGCATTCGGGAGGCTGAGACCGGAGGATCCGGGTTCGCGGCCAGCCTCAGCTACCTAGTGAGGCACTCCGCAACTTAGTGAGACTCGGTTTCAAAATAAAGAATAAAAAATAGGGCTGGGGGTGTAGCTCGGAGGTAGAATGCCCCTGAGTTCAATCCCCAGTACCGCAAAAAAAAAAAAAAGAATAAAAAATAGGGCTGGGGTATAGCATGGAGGTAGAATGCCCTTGAGTTCAATCCCCAGTACCGCAAATAAATAAATAAATAAATAAATAAATAAATAAATAAATAAATAAATAAATAAATAAATAAATAAAAATAAAAGTCTGGAGGAATACCTTGTAGGTAGAATGCCCCTGGGTTCAACCCCCAGCACACACACACACACACACACACACACACGTTGCTGGATAATTGATCAGCAGCCAGTTCTTCCAGGAGCTGCATTCATTACCTTCGATGATCCCCCAGGGAGTTTTTCTGCCGAGGACCCTCTTGCCGTTCACTTGGTACTCCTTGTCACTCCCCACGACAGCGAAAGGCATGCTCTCCTGCTGGACAGGGCAGAGACACAAACCAGACACACGTGCACAGTCATCCTCCTGGGACCCCAACGTCTTGGATGTCTGTCCTTGAGCCACACACTCCTGATGCTCACCCAGTGATCCTATGACGGCAAGAGCAAGGCTCTATCCTTTGAGAAGAGCACTGGGTCTCAGGAGTCCTGGGCTCAACTCTGAGTGCACCGCTGGCTGGCTGGTTCACCTCAGGAAGTCGCCTGCCCTTTACTTTACCAGTGAGCATTTTGTAAATGTTATAGGACTTTAACACGTGTTTTTTCTTTTTGTTGTTGTTTTGCAGTACTGGGGATTGAACTCAGGGGCCTTCTACCTCTGAGCTACACCCCCAGCCCTATTTTTTATTCTTTATTTTGAAACCGGGTCTCACTAAGTTGCGGAGTGCCTCACTAGGTAGCTGAGGCTGGCCGCGAACCCGGATCCTCCGGTCTCAGCCTCCCGAATGCTGGTATTACAAGCATGTGCCACCACGCCCAGCACGTTTTGTTTGATTTGGAACAACTCTGAGCTGGCTAGGATGGAAAGAACCTCTTGTACACAATCCCCAGCCCAGCGACAGCCAGGCTGGCCGATCCTTACACGTTTCCCATGAAACCTGCGGAACTCTCGGTGCCGGGCCTCTCTGCTCCACCAGGCGGGCTCCTGTTTGCCAAGTGTCAGCTTTTGCTCCCAAATGTATTTGCTTGATGTGAACAGAACTTACTGTCACTGGATAAATTAGCCAAGCGTTGCTTGGTGACATGGATAAGTCCTGAGAAATGTGTCTCTGGGTAACTGTGTTGTACAAACATCATAGCGTGTACTTACAGAAACAGAGATGGCCACATCACAAAGAGATATAATCACAGGAAACCACTGTCACATGTGGTCCTTTGTGGACCAAAACATAGGGCTGCCTGGTGGCACATACCTGTAATCCCAGTACATGGGAAGCTGAGACAGGAAGATCGCAGGTTCAAGGCCAGCCTCAGCAATTTAGTGAGACTCTCAGCAACTTAGCAAGACCCTGTTTCAAAATTAAAAATGAAGTAGGGCTGGGGGTGTGGCTAGGAGGTAGAATATTTCTGAGTTCAATACCTATTACCAAAATAATGATGATGATGATGATGATGATGATGATGATGATGATGATAAAAAGGACATTTGCATGTAGAGAATCATTTCCCTGAAAATTGAGCCAAATGTTTCAGAAAGACATAGTGAAGGTAAGCTGGTAAGCTGCTTTGATGTTACGAGTTGACGCTGGGGGCTGGGGGCCTGCTTAACGGTAGAGCACTTGTCTAGCACACGAGAGGCCCTAGGTTCAATACCCAGCACCACAAAGGAAAAACAGAATGGACTTATCCTCAGAGAAGAGGTGTTAGTTCTATATGAAAAGAATGTTTGATGAATAGGACACACATGGTTTAAGTTATTTAACTTGATTTTGTGAAATATTTATTTTACTTTACTTATTTATTTATTTGTGTGTGTGTGTGTGGTGCTAAGGATTGAACCCAGGGGCACTCTACCTGTGAGCTACGCCCCCAGCCCTGTTGTTTTTTTTTTTTATTACTTATTTATTTTTTATTTTGAAACAGAGTCTCACTAAATTGCTGAGAGCCTCACCAAGTTGCTGAGGCTGGCCGGAAACCTTTGATACTCCTATCTCAGCCTCTCAAGTGCTGGGATTACAGGAGTGTGCCACTATGCCCAGCTTTTGTTTTATATTTATACATTCGAGATTTGTGTTTTTTTGGGGGGGAGTACTAGGAATTGAACCCAGGAGCATTCTACCTCCAAGCCACACCCCTAGCCCTACTTTATTTTCTATTTTGAAACAGGGTCTTGCTAAGTTGTTGAGGCTGGCCTTAAACCTGTGATCCTCCTGTCTTGGCCTCCGACATACTGGGATTACAGGCGTGCCCACCATACCTGGTTTACATACATAATTTTTTAAAAAGTGATTCCCTGACCTTAGTTGATTTTTTTTTTCAGTTAAGTAACTCCCAGTCTGAATTACAACAGAGAAGGGGCTTCTGTTAGATCACCCCTGCCTGAGGAAGGAGAGAGGGATTTGTCTTAGGTAGCCCTTGATTGGTCAAAAAGCCCAGACCAGATCCCAGGATTCTAATGCAGAATCACAGAATTGTAGAAATGGTGGCGTACGCTTGTAATCCCAGTACTTGGGAGGCTGAGACCAGAGGCTCCAGGTTCACAGCCAGCCTCAGCTACTTAGTGAGGTCCTCCGCAACTTAACTTAGTGAGACCCTGTTTCAAAATAAAGAATTAAAAATAGGGCTGGGGGTGTAGCTCGGAGGTAGAATGCCCCTAGGTTCAATCTCCAGTACTGAAAAAAAAAAAAAAGAAAGAAATGTTGAATTGAGAGGAACCCTAGAAATCACTTAGGTGGATGGTGACCAAGCAGGGTCACAGCAGGGGTCCTAGTGGCTGTTGAGAGGGCGGCCTTGTGCCTCTGCATCACTAGCAGACTTAGCAAAGCAGCTCTGTTCTTAAATTTTGTATTTTGCAGTTCTAGGGGGAAAGCATATAAGCCACTTGCCTAGTCTGGCCCCTGCAGCAGTTTTGTGTGTGTGTGTGTGTGTGTGTGTGTGTGTGTGTGTGTGTGTGTGTGTGTGTGTTTTACTGGGGATTGAACCCAAGGGCATTCTACAACTGGGCCACACACATCCCAGCCCCCCCCCCCCTTTTTTTTTAAATTTTAAAACAGGGTCTTGCTAGGCTTCTCAAAGTCTCGCTACATTGCTGAGACTGTCCTTGAACCTGCAATCCTCCTGTCTCAGTCTCCCAAGTATTGGGATTACGGGTGTGTGCCGCCACACCCAGCCTGGCCCCTGCATTTTATTTTATTTTTGTGGAACTGAGGATTGAACCCAGGCCCATTCTACCTCCAAGCTACACCCCCAGTGCTACTTTTTTATTCTTTATTTTGAAACAGAGTCTCACTAAGTTGCGGAGGGCCTCACTAAGTAGCTGAGAGGGGCCCCCGCACACCCAGATCCTCCTGTCTCAGCCTCCCAAGTACTGGGATTACAAGTGTACGCCACCACGCCTGGCTGGCCCCTGCATTTCATAGAAGGGAAACGGAGGCAGCATCTGACTAAGGCACAGATTCCCCTGGGCCCCAGCCCAATGTTGGCCTGGTGTCCGGCCACCCAGCCACTGACTTCACCAGGGGAGAGGCCTCTTGTGTGGTCTGGGATGGAAGGAAGCTGGAGCCCCTGGGAGGGTGCAGCCCTGGCCAGGCACTAAGGGATCTATCTGGAGAGGGGCATCTTGGGGCAAACAGAGCCCCCCTACCCACCCTGATTTTGTCGTTCTCTGTCTTGTCCTCCAAATCCTCATCGAACTCCTTCTGTGGGTAGAATTCAATGCCGTTTACCTCAAGCTCCTTGCGAACCTGGAGGTGGGAGGAAAAGCAGGGTCGTCAGGAGTTGCGATGGAGCAGAGGGGCGGCCATGAGCACGGGGACGTGCAGGCAGCGAGAAGCCTAGGGATTAAACTCAGGGGCATTCTACCTCCGAGCTACATCCCCAGCCCTATTTTTTAAAACAGGGTCGCACTAAGTTGTAGAATGCCTCACTAGGTAGCTGAGGTTGGCCGCAAACCCGGATCCTCTGTCTCAGCCTCCCAAGTACTGGGATTACAAGCGTGGGCAACCACGCCCAGCTCCTATTTTATATCTTATTTGGAAACAGGATCTCTCTATGTTGCTGAGAGCCTCAATAAATTGCCAAGGCTGGCTTCGAGCCTGCAATTCTCCTGTCTCAGCCTCCCAAGTACTGGGAATACAAGCATATGTCACCATGCCCAGCTTAAAATTTTTTATTCTGTTGTTTTTTTGTGGCACTGGAAACTGAATTACCTCTGAGCTATACCCTACAGCCCAAGTTTATTTTCTATTTTGAAACAGGATCTTGCTAGGTTGCTGAGAGTCTCCCTACATTGCTGAGGCTGTCCTTGAACCTGCAATCCTCCTGTTTTAGCCTCCCAAGTACTGGGATTACAGGTGCTTACCACCATGCCCAGTTTATTTTTTATTTTGAAACAGGCTCTCACTAAGCTACCTTGTTTTGGCCTTGAACCTGTGATCCTCCTGTCTTAGCCTCCCAGGTACTAGGATTATACGCATGCACCACCCTGTCCAGATTGATTGTAATTTTCTTTTTTTTGGAGTACTGGGGATTGAGCCCAGGGGCATTCTACCTCCAAGTCACACCCCCCAGCCCTATTTTTTATTCTTTATTTTGAAACAGGGTCTCACTAAGTTGCCTAAGGGCCTAAGTAGCTGAGGCTGGCCGAGAACCTGCGATCCTCCTGTCTCAGCTTCCCAAGCACTGGGATCACAAGCGTGCGCCACCACATCGGACTCTGGATTGTAATTTTCTTACTGTTGATTGTAATTTTCTTAAAGGTGGCGACTGTCTTTATATTTTTCTCATATTCTTCCTGTCCTACCCGCCCCCGGGGCATCTAGCACTAGGCTGGGCTTAGAGACGATATCAGGGAGGCCAGGGGGCTGCTGACTGACTGATGGGTCTAGTCCTCAAGTGAGAGGAAGTGTGAGGAGTCCTCCCGTCCACGGTGACTCGGGCATCCAGCCTTGAGCTGACTTCTCTGACCTGTGGACCCCAGGTGGTTGAGCGGGAGGGAGGGGGGTGGATGGCGGTGAAGGTGACAGAAGATGAGGGGAGCTGGGAGCTGGGAGGGGAGGAGCGCTGGCGACAGGAAGGCAGGACGCAGCCCCCTCACCCTCTGCTTGAACTCGGACTTCTCCTCCAGGGTCATGGTGTCCGCCTTGGCGATGACAGGAATGATGTTCACCACTTTGCTGAGGTGTTTCATGAACTCCAGGTCGAGGGGTCGCAAGCTGGGGCCCAGAGAAGGCGGGAATGTCAGAGCCCCCGGCCTCCCCCTCGGGCACCCTGGGGAGAGGACTGGCTGAGGCCCGGAGGCTGCAGCTTCTCCTCTCTGACCCTCTAGGCCCGACTAGCTGCAGATTGTCCCGCCCCACCTCCTCCCTTTCTATGCAAACATGCCTCTTTTCTGCTCCCCCATGACACCTTTTTTTTTGCAGAACTGGGGATTGAACCCAGGGGCATTCTACCTCCGAGCTATACCCCCAGCCCTATTTTTTGTTCTTTATTTTGAAACGGGGTCTCCCTAAGTTGCGGATTGCCTCACTAGGTAGCTGAGGCTGGCCGCAAACCCGGATCCTCCAGGTCTCAGCCTCCCAAATGCTGGGATTACAAGCGTGCACCACCACGCCCGGCTTATTCTTTTATTTTGAAATAGGGTCTCACTAGGTTGCAGAGGGCCTCACTAAGTAGCTGAGGCTGACTTCGAACCTGTGATCCTCCTGTTTCAGCCTCCCAAGTACTGGGATTACAAGCATGCACCACCATACTCAGCCTCATGACACCTTTTCTGAGGGATTTCTTTCTCCTGGTAACATCTGAGGATGATGTCCTTGTGTTGTGGTTACACAATTGTCTGTGTCTTGTTCTGCCCATGGGCTGCACTTTTGGGGGGGCCTCCTCCCAGCCCCATGGTCCAGTTGGGGGTCTTACCCCTCCCCAAGTCTGAAGGCCTGGCCCTCCCCCACCTGACTTTAGTTTGCAATCTGGGAGATTCATTAAGTTATCTGATGGTTCCCTCTGTTAGTGGGTCAAGGTCTAGGGAAAGATAAAGTTTAGTGCATGTGTGTGTGTGTGAGAGCCTAGGGATTGAAGATTGAACCCAGAGGCATTCTATCTCTGAGCTAGACCTCCAGCTTTATTTTATTTTTTATTTTGAAACAGAGCCTCACTAAGTTGCTGAGGGTCTCACTAAGTCATTGAGCTGGCCTCGAACCTGCAATCCTCCAGTTTCAGCCTTCCAAGTATTGAGATTACAGGCGTGCGCCAGCACACCCAGATAAAGCTAACCTTTTGTTGAGGTCCTGGGCCTCACCCCTGGGTTCCTGTTTCATATCCCGCCTTCCCAACACTGAACACCCAAGGAGTACCTGGTCCCTCCAAACCATGGGGCTACCTTGCTTATGCAAACCCAAGAACTGAACTCTGGACTGGGACTTGGGCTAAGTACCAAGTTATGGAACACACGCTCCCCTGCAGGAAGGCGGTCTAATATACCAATGGGGTCTCTGACACTGCCTACGTGGCGCCCACCTGCCAATCACAGTTTGGTTTCCAGCCCGCTCTGCTGTGGTCCGCCTCCTTCTCTAGACTCCTGGCTAGGCGGGCCACCTTCCAGATGCCTATGGCTGGGTCTTGCACCCCATCAAGTTGTCAGCTCTGATCCAGTAGCCCTGCGTCCCCCTCTCCAACCCCTCTTGCTGCCCCCTCACCCCGAGTCTTATCCAAAGCAGCTATCTGTTCAACAAAGGCACCCTCTGTTCTCCCGGGACACTCACACGGTGTTGGGACACCAGGGGCACTACGGGGGCGGGTGACAGTCAGCTTGACCCTGCTGTAAGAAAGTCAGGCTTTCTTGCACAAAGCTTGGGGAATCCCAGGGTCACGCGGGCCACGGTCATATTCGGGCCCATCTGGCCCTCCCCAGCCAAGTGCAGGTCCTGACTACCCGGAAGAGGCGGGGCCAGGCCCGGCGGGGTGGGGTCAGGGCCGGTTGTGGGCGGGGCGAGGCCGGTTGTGGGCGGGGTCTGGGCGGGGCGGGTACATACGAGTGCCCGGTGGGGGAGATGAAGTACAGGCAGCAGTGGACACGCGTGTCGGGGATGCGCTTCTTCCTGGCGATGTTCACCTCCTCCTTCAGGAACTTCTCATACTGCTCATTGATGTACTTCTCAATGGGCTCCCAGCTGGGGGGCGGGAAGGAGGCCACGGAACGTGTCAGAAGGACGGGGCCCAGGAGCTCAGCTCAGGCCCAGTCAGTGTCCACCTCCCCGGTGGCCGATTCTCCCTCGACCCTCCCTCCCCCACCCCACGGGCAGCTTTCTCTCCTCCATGCAGATACAGGTGACTCTCAGCGAGAGAAGGACAGAGATCTCAGAGGCGGACATGTACCAGTTTTCATTGTTGATCTGGTCTCCAAAGCCCGGGGTGTCGATGACGGTCAGCTTCATTTTGACGCCACCTTCTTCTATTACTGGGGAATGAACAGAAAAGGCATCAGAGAAGTCAGCAGAGCCCAGACCCCCTGCCTCCCGATAGCTAGCCGGGGAGACCCGGAAACAGTTACTGGAAATGTCAGGTTCGGGGGCTTCCTTACCTCAGTGCCTTTGCACACGCTCTTCCCTGCACCTGGACTGCTATGCCTACTTTTTTTTTTTTTTTTTTTTTTTTTTTTTTTTTTGCGGTACTGGGGATTGAACACAGGGGCATTATACCTCTGAGCTACACCCCTAGGCCTATTTTTTATTCTTTATTTATTTTAATTTATTATTAGTATTATTAATTTTTTTTTTTTTTGCAGTAGTGGGGATTGAACCCAGGGGTATTCTACCTCCTCCAAGCTACACCCAGCCCTATTTTTTATTCTTTACTTATTTTAATTTTTTTTTCCACTACTGGGGATTGAACCCAGGGGCATTCTACCTCCAAGCTACACTCCCATCCCCAATTTTATTCTTTATTTTGAAACAGGGTGTTACTAAGTTGCAGAGGTACTCATTAAGTAGCTGAGGCTGACTGAGACCCTGAATCCTCCTGTCTCAGCCTCTCAAGTATTGGGATTACAAGCATGGGCCACCACTCCCGGCTTTATTTTCTTTTTCTTTTATTTATTTATTTTTATACTGGAGATTGAAGCCAGGGGCATTCTACCTCTGAGGCACACCCCCAGCCTTTTTTATTTTCTATCTCAAAACAGGGTCTCACTAAGTTGCTGAGGGTCTCACTAAGTTGCTGAGGCTGGCCTCAAACCTGCAATTCTATCTCAGCCTTCCAATTACTGCCATTATAGGTGCACCAGCATACCCAGCCCTACTTCTTTCTACTTGTGTCTAAATCCTCCCCGTGCTTTATCATCCAGCTCAAGGCCCGTTTCTTTCCACACGAGGTCTCTCTCTCCCTTTCCTGGACCACTGTCTCAGGAACTGCTTCACGGAGCCCCGTGCTTCGCTGTCAGGAGGCTGTCCCCCGTACACTCATTCCTTCCCCTTCCCGGGACAAAGCCCACGGAGTCCTGCCTGGTGCTCACCATGCCCGATGGCTTTGATCTCCACCGTCTTGGGGATCTTCTCCTCCCGGTTCCAGCTGGAGGCCTTGCGGCTCACTTGGGATTTGAACAGCGTGTTGACCAGCGTTGACTTGCCCAGTCCACTCTGACCTGCAGCGAGATGGGAGGAGACTCGGTGGAGCGAGGCCACGCCCACCTCCCCGCACCCACCTCCCGAGCCTGGGGCTCTCGGGCCGGTGAGTTCCTGAGCTCCAGGAATTCCAGGGCTGTGACCCAGGCCATCACTCCACTAACCAGGGGAGGCAGGGGCTGAGTAGGGACAGCGGGCAGGTGAGCTGGCTTCCTGCTTACTGGAGGGGGCCTCGGGCTATGTCAACTGGGGTCTACATTCTGTCCTTCCTGGGGCCCCCGGACCATTGGAAGAGGGAGTAACCTCTGCACTTGTCTAATAGAGCAGGTTTTTGTTTGGGTTTTTAGATTTTTTTATTTTTTGGTACTAGGGATTGAACCCAGTGGCATTCTACCTCTGAGCTATTCCCCCAGCCCTTTTTACTTTTTATTTGAAACAGAATCTCACTGAGCCAGGCATGGTGGCCCACACTTGTAATCCCAGCATTCAGGAGGCTGAGACCTGAGGATCGGGTTCGAGGTCAGCCTCGGCTACCTAGTGAGGCCCTCTGCAACTTAGTGAGACCCTGTTTCAAAATAAAGAATAAAAAATAGGGCTAGGCTAGCCGGGCATGGTGGCGCACGTAATCCCAGCATTCGGGAGGCTGAGACTGGAGGATCCGGGTTCGCAGCAGCCTCAGCTACCTAGTGAGGCACTCCGCAACTTAGTGAGACTCGGTTTCAAAAATAAAGAATAAAAAATAGGGCTGGGGGAGTAGCTCAGAGGTAGAATGCCCCTGAGTTCAATCCCCAGTACCGCAAAAAAAAAAAAAAAATAGGGCTAGGGGTATAGCTCAGAGGAAGAACACCCCTGAGTTCAATCCCTAGTACCACAAGAAAAAAAGAAAAAAAGAAACAGGATCTCACTGAGTTGCTGAGGATCTTGTTAAGTTCCTGAAGCTGGCCTTTAACCTGCAATCCTGCAATCCTCCTGTCTCAGCCTCTCAGTATTGGGATTACAGGCGTGTGCCACAGAGCCCAGCTAGTTTTGTCCTTTCTTCAGTGGTACAAGGGATTGAACCCAGGGGCATTCTATCCCTGAGCTACACCCCCAACCCTTTTCATTTTTTATCTTGAAATAGGGTATTGCAAAGTTGCTGAGGCTGGCTTCGAACCTGTGATCCTCTCATCTCAGCCTCCCAAGTACTGGGATTACGGGCGTGCACCACCTGACTGGTTTAGTGTAGTGGTTTTTAAGTCGTACTCCCAGAAGCCCTACGGATAGGAGATACACGTCGAAGACGGCAGCATCTCTGGTGCTGGGGCAGTCAGGGTCACAGCACTGACCTCCTCTGCCTTCGCTCTGGCTCCCTCTGGACCTGCGTTACCTGGCAGTCCCGGGACAGTGCATTTCAAGGAGAAGTTCTGCAGCTAAAACGCATTTGAGAACTGCAAGGCTGAGTGGTGCTTCTCAAGCTTAAGACTGAAGAGCAGCCGGGGTGCTTGGAGCAAATGCCCCCGCCCCAGACCTCTGACTCAGAATCTGCTGCCTGGTTGGGCTTCCAGAAGAATCTCATGATCAGTAGAGTCTAAGAAGTGCTGGTCTAGAGCATTCCGGCTGGGGGGCAGGAGCCCGGGGCTTTAGACCCTCTACGGGGTTTTCCCGGATGCCTGCGGCCCGGTCATCTCTGGCCCTCCGGCCCCAATTGCTTCGATGATGGAAAGGGGAAGAGGGAAGGACTTGGCTGAGGCCAGGGAGGGGGAATAAGGTCCACTTCTCGTTCAGCTGATGAGCTGCCGAGCCACCTAGATCATTATGTTAGAATGGCGACATCTGGGCTCGGTCTTGAATACACACTGTAAGTGGCCAGCAATGTCTGTGGCAGGTGAGAGGTGGCCGGGGGGAGCGGGGGAGTGGCCCATATGTCTGGACAGGTTGGACATTGCTAATCTGAACAGAAATCCAAAAATCAGAACTTTTTTTTTTTTTTGTAGTACTGGGGATTGAACTCAGGGGCATTCTACCTCCAAGCTACACCCAGCCCTATTTTTTATTCTTTATTTTGAAAGAGGGTCTCACTAAGTTGCGGAGTGCCTCACTAGGTAGCTGAGGCTGGCTGCAAACCCCAATCCTCCGGTCTCAGCCTCCCGAATGCTGGGATTACAAGCGTGCGCCACCACACCCAGCAAAAAATCAGAACTTTTTTGAGTGCTGACATGATGCTCAAAAAGTTTTGGATTTTGGAGCATTTTAGATTTTAGATTTTCAGATTAGGGACAATCAATTAGCAAAGCCTATGGAAATACTACAAAATATTTTTTTTTAATTCCAAATCAGAACATTTCTGGTTCTAAACTTTTTCTTTTTTTGAGGTAGGTATTGGGGATTGCCAAGAGCATTCTATCTGAACTACACTTCCTTAAACATCCCCCTACGTGTGTGTGTGTGTGTGTGTGTGTGTGTGTGTGTGTGTGTGTGTTACTGGGGATTGAACACAGGGGCACTCTACCTTTGAGCTACACCGCCAGTCCTTTTTACTATTTTATTTTGAAACAGAGTCTCACTAAGTTGCAGAGGGCCTCACTAAATTGCTAAGGCTGGCCTCAAATCTGCAATCCTCTTGTCTCAGCCTCCCAAGTACTGGGAATACAGGTGTATACCACCACACCCAAGCTGGTTTGAAACATTTTGGATAAGGGATGCTCAACTTTTGCCATTCTTGGTCTGAGAGGTATTCTAGGGTCATTTGTTTACTTAAGTAATTAATTAATGATACTGGGGATTGGACCCAGGGGCCTTGCTAAGTTTCTCAGGCTGTCCTTGAACCTGACATCCTGTGTCCCAGCCTCCCAAGTACTGGGATTACAGGCATGCACCACAGTTTAATTTATTTATTTATTGTGGTACTTGGGATTGAACCCAGTGGTGCTCTACCACAGAGCTACACCTCCAGCCCTTTTTTTTTTTTTTTAGACAGGACCTCACTAAGTTGCCCAGGCTAGCCTCAAACTTTTGATCCTCCTGCCTCGGCCTCCTGAGTAGCTGGGATTATAGCTGTGTGCCACTGCACCCCCATTCATCAAGTATTCTTTTTTTTTTTTTTGCGGTACTGGGGATGGAACCTGGGGACATTCTACCTCCGAGCTACAGCCCCAGCCCTATTTTTTTTATTCTTTATTTTGAAACAGAGTCTCACTAAGTTAAGGAGGGCCTCACTAAGTAGCTGAGGCTGGCCGCGAACCCGGATCCTCCAGTCTCAGCCTCCCAAATGCTGGGATTACAGCTGTGTGCCACCGCACCCCCGTTCCTCAAGTATTCTTAAGTGCCAAGTACTGTCCTAGAACTGGAAGGCCAGCAGGAGGGCAGGCGGCTCTCATGTTCCCCTTGGACATCTCCCTTACCCTCAAGGAGCTATTCAGCGTGAGGGAGATCCAAACAGAAGCAGACAGTTAGAGTACATTGTAACAAGCATGTGAAAGAGCTAGTCAGAGGGAATTATAACCTGGCTGCCAAGGAATCCAGCCCAGTCTCTCTGGGGTTCAGGAAGACCTGGAGGAATAAGCAACTATGAAGGGGAAGCCTGAGACTCTGAGCTGCGAGAAGCAGGAAGGGAGTTCAAGGCAGAAGGAACAGCTTGTGCAAAGGCTCAGAAGCGGGAAGCAGAGGGAGAAGTCAAGGAGAAGGGTCCTGCGTGCCTGGGGAGTTGACTGCTAGCTGGGAGGTGGGAGACAGTTGGAGCAGGAGTACCGGGCCAGAAGAGGAGACCAAACTTACCCTAACCCTAAAGGAGAGTGAATGAAGGGCTTCAAGCTGGGTGAGTCACTTGATGCTGGTGGCCAGTGGATTGGAGGGGGAAAAAGAGAGAGAGAGAGCGAGCCAGGAGGGCTGACGCCACTCCCGGTGCGGCCCGGGGCCTGGCTGCCAGGGTCCATGAACCCCTTGCTACTGGGTTGGGTTTTTTTGTTTGTTTATATGAGGAATGAGCGCAGAAGCATTCTACCTCCGAGCTACACCTCCAGCCCTTTTTATTTTTAATTTTGAAACAGGGTCTCACTAACTTACTGAGGGCCTTGCTCAGTTGCTGAGGCTAGCCTTGAACCTGCAATCCTCCTGTCTCAGCTTCCCAAGTATTGGGATTACCGGCAGGTGCCACCATACCTGGCTTTGCTACTGGTTCTCGAGATAAGAGCTCTGTAACCGGAAGGTAAATCATCTATGTCACAGAGCACACTGGTTAGCTCAGCTGATGTTTTTATCACAAGACGTCCAGGTGATTTACACTCTGGCCCACGCTTCTTATCTGGCAGCAGGTCAGCACTTCAAGCAATCCAGGCGGGACACCGAGCTAGGCTACGGGCAGTCGTGGGCAGATTCAGGACACAGTGCAGGAGAAGGGGCAGGACCTGATGATGGTCAGGCTAAGGAAGGAGGCGGGCAGGAGGGTGCTGTTCAACTCCCACTTCAGCACAGCGAGCGTCTCTTAGAGATCACGCAAAGGTCACTTCTGGGTTACTTTCTGTGACCCAGTGCTGCTACTCAGTGACCAAATCCCTGGAAAATCCTTTTGAAACTTTGTGTGTGTGTGAGTGTGTGTGTGTGTGTGTGTGTGTGTGTGTGTGTGTGTGTGTGTGTGTTTGTTACTGGGGCTTGAACCCACAGGCATTCTACCTTTGAGCTACACCTTCAGCCCTATCTTATTTTTATTTTGAAACAGGGTCTCACTAGGTTGATGAGAGTCTCACTACTTGCTGAGGCTGTCCTGGAACCCGTGATCCTCCTGTCTCAGCCTCCCAAGTACTGGGATTACAGGCGTGCAGCTGCCACACACACACACACACACACACACACCAGCTCTCTTGAAGCTTTAAAGCACTACAAAAGATCAGAAATGCCCACTTTTTTTTTTTTTTTCGGTACTGGGGATTGAACCCAAGGGCATTCTACCTCCGGGCTACACCCCCAGCTCTATTTTTTTTTACTCTTTTGTTGAAACAGGGTCTCGGTAAGTTGCGGAGGGCCTCACTAAGTAGCTGAGGCTGGCTGCGAACCCAGATCCTCTGGTCTCAGCCTCCCAAGTACTGGGATTATAAGTGTGCACCAGGACGCCTGGCAGAAATGCCCACTTTTCACTGGCTCCTCCCACCAGCTCTTGGCGGTTGGGAAGGACATGGAGGCTGTATCACGCCACACCCCTGCACCAGCTGGGGGTGGAGCCGGGCTGGCCATGCACACAAAGCTCCCCCGGATGAGCAGCCAGGCTTGGGAGGAGATCAGCACGGCCCCGTATCTCCCTCCTAGACAGAGCTCATCCTGGAGAAGCCAGGGCTGAGGCCAGGCTGGGGGAAGAAATGGGCTCCCCAGCGCTGCCCGCCACCAGGCCCCCCAGGGACCCCGCGGCCTTCCATACCAACGACCATGATGTTGAAGTCGAACCCCGTCTTCATGGTCTTCTTGCGCATCTGCTCGATGATGGTGTCGATGCCGATGTAGCCCAGCAGGTTGGAGTTGATGCTGACGGGCTTCATGGGCACTGCCGGCTTAGGCCTGGGCTCAGGCACCAGCTCTGACATGGCTGCGTCCGTCCTGGTCTCGGGGAGCCCTGCGGAGCCAAGGGGAGAGGAGTAGGCAGGGCGGGGGAGCAGAGGTCACAGGGAAGCCACGGTATATTTCTCTTGATACAGAATAATACAGAACTGGGAACTGAAAGGACCTTAAGGTCATTTGGTCCGGATCCCTCCTTGCACAGGTGAAGAGACAGGCCCAGAGGGGAAGGGCTTGCTTAGGAACGCAGAGCGCGTCAGATGCGGAACCTGCACCAGGGCTGGGCGTGGTGGCGCACGCCTGTAATCCCAGGATTTGGGAGGCTGAGACAAGAGGAGCAGGTTGGAGCCTCAGCAATGTAGTGAGGCTCAGTAACCTAGCGAGACTCTGTTTCACAACAAAAAACAGAAAAAGGGCTGGGGTTGTAGCTTGGAGGAAGAAAGCCTCAGAGTTCAATCTCCAGTACCAAAAAAAGTCACCAGCACAGGTTCTCCATTTGCTGGCTTGTCCGCCCGCCTTTCCTTCCTCTCTTTTTCTTTTTCCTTTCCTTCCTTCCTTCCTTCCTTCCTTCCTTCCTTCCTTCCTTCCTCTCTCTCTCTCTCTTTCTTTCCCTCCCTCCCTTCCTTCCTTCCTTTCTTCTCTCTCTCTCTTTCTCGTTCTCGCTCTCTCTCTCTCTTTTCAGTCTCAGTAGACTGTCAAAATTTAGCTGGGCGTTGTGTCGCATGCCTGTAATCCCAGTACTTGGGAGGCTGAGGGAGGAGGGTAATAGGTTCAAGGACAGCCTCAGCAAGTAATGAGACTCTTAGCAACCTAACAAGACTATTTCAAAACAAAAACATAAAAAGGACTGGAGATGTAGCTCAGAGGTAGAATGTCCCTGGGTTCAATCCCCAGTACCACCACCAAAAAAATTTTTTTTATAATTGCAAGTCATCAAGGCAGGGTATTGGGAAAAGTTTTCAATTAGCAATAATCTCCCCTTGGGTAAACCTTATTGGCTACAATACTGTCACTGCACACAGCTTGCTGGGCACCTTTTTTTTATTTTGCGGTACTAGGGATTGAACTCAGGGGCATTCTACCTTTGAGCTATACCCCCAGCCCTATTTTTTTTTTATTCTTTATTTTGAAACAGGGTCTTACTAAGTTGCAGAGTGCCTCACTAGGTAGCTGAGGCTGGCCTCGAACCCGGATCCTCCAGACTCAGCCTCCCGAATGATGGGATTACAAGCGTGCGCCACCACGCCCGGCTTGCTGGGCACCTTCAAATGCACTTCACAGCTCCAAAGCACCACGTGTGTGTCTAACCCGAGGGCTTCTCTGCCTTGGTACTGTTGACATTCGGGTAATTTATTTTTTATTTATTTTTAGTACTGGGATTACAATCCTCACTACCAAAAAAAAAAAAAAAAAAAAAAAAAGCAGACAAGGCCGGGCGTGGTGGCGCACGCTTGTAATCCCAGCATTCGGGAGGCTGAAACCGGAGGATCCGGGTTCTCGGCCAGCCTCAGCTACCTAGTGAGGCACTCCGCAACTTAGTGAGACTCGGTTTCAAAATAAAGAATAAAAAAATAGGACTGGGGGTGTAGCTCAGAGGTAGAATGCCCCTGAGTTCAATCCCCAGTATTGAAAAAAAAAAAAAAAGCAGACAAGGCTTCCCTCCTCTGCAGAGAGAGCACTACTCCCGCCTTCCAGCCTCAATGTCCCCTCTGTTCCATGAGCTGCCCAGCAGGAGCACCCTCATAGCCGCAGCTTTGAGCCTGCAGGTCCAGCAGGGAGGGGATTAGAATATCCATCTACCTAGCCGGGCGTGGTGGCGCACGCTTGTAATTGCAGCATTTGGGAGGCTGAGACCGGAGGATCCGGGTTCACAGCCAGCCTCAGCTACCTAGTGAGGCATTCTGCAACTTAGTGAGACCCTTTTTCTTTTCTTTTCTTTTTTTTTTTTTTTTTTTTTT